>JNCO01005852.1:0-13639 GCA_000785685.1 Uromyces viciae-fabae | reverse complement strand
TAGGCTAACCAATTTTTTTTTGGATTGTGGATTGTGGGTTAGCTTAACCTTTTTTCTTTTTTTTTTTGGATTATGAGTTAGGTTAACCTTTCTTTTTTCTTTTTTCTTTCATTTTTTTTTGGTGGAATTGTGGGTTAGGTTAAGCAGTTTTTTTCTTCTTTTTTTAATCTGTTTTTTTTATTTTTTTATCTATTTTTTTTTTTTTTGATGAAGACTTAGTGAGTTTTTTTTTTTTCTGATTTAAACTGGTAGCGTAGCGACACATGTAGCGTAGCTGTAGGGTAACTGAAGATCAGCTACGCTACCAAAAAGAAAAATTTCGGTTAGTTGCACCCAAGTTACGCTACAAGCCAGTGTAACTTTGAAAATTTGTCAACCAACGCTACAGGCACCCAAAAAAAAAAAAACTTGTTACGCTACATGGTAGCATAGTGCAAGTACAAATTGAGCTAACGCTACACATTGCTAACTAAGAGAAATGAATGCTACGCTACATGTTTTTGGTCAAAAAGTGTAGCATAGCTTAGCGGCCCACCATTGATTATACTCACCACCTCTATCCAATCTCAAGATACATATTTTATGATTTTTGTTTGACATCAATCTTTTGGAGTAAGTTACAAACTGTTTGAAACAATTAAAAGCATCTAATTTATTTTTAAGTAAGTAAATTTTATTGTTTCTTGTATTTTCATCAATAAAAGACATAATGTATCTAAAAACTTTCTTTGTATTTACAGGCATAGGTCCAAGAAGATCAGTGTGGATACAAAAAAGTGGCCTAGCAGCAATTGGAAAAGATGACTTGAAAGGTACCCGTTTTATTTTACTCATAACACAAAATTTACAGAAATGGGGGTGTAGGGCACTCCCCTTTTGATCCAGAGGGTATCACCTGCTGGTATCTACAGAAGAATGGCCCAATCAAGCATGCCATGTGTTAGAACACAATTAAGTTGATTCTTGATTTGTGTTTAACTGTGCGCTCACCTTCTAGAGTTTGTTCTTGAATCTAACAGAGCAAATTGAAACCTTTTTATCCTTTAATTCAATCTTCATAGTGTTGCCATAGAAATTAACATCTGCCCCAGAGTTGAGGATTTTCTGTATTGATAGAAAGCTAGAGGATAATTCTGGACAGTAATATGCATTATGTATGTCTATATTGTTCATCATTTTTATTTCTAGCCAATGATCTTACGGTCCCTTTTATATTGGCTACTATTCTAGTGTTAGAGCTGGCTGTATTTATATATTTGGGATCACAGTTTTGAGGATTTATTAAAATGTCTATATTGTTTACCAGATGGATTCTGGCACCAGAATTGGCAAAAAAATCTCTAGTAAATGAAAATAAAATGTTATTGGGGTTGTGAAAAATTACAAATGCTAACTCAATCAATAAATTTGCAATCTCAAATTCTTCCTCAGTGTGATTTTCAACATTTGATTGACTTGCAATGTTGGCGCTATCTAAGTGAGTCTCTTTTGATTCATTGTTGTTTTGGTTTTATTTTTAGATTTATGTAAATAAAAGTCTCCATTTTTGTGATTGTTACACATTCCTTTGACCTCATTTTTATACAATTTTGATCCTTTAAACACTGCAACTGTGTATTCATTTGGCTCAGAGCTTTTTTATAAGAGCCGCTTTGGATAAGAGTCTGTCAGTAACTTCTTTTGTTGTAATTGACTTCTTAGAGAACATTGACTGAATTATATTATGAAATTGTTCTTGTGGAAGGTTGATCAGCATGAAGATTGCAAGTATATTATTGGGTAATTTGAATACAGGATTTGCAGCAGTGATATTATTCAGTTTTTTATGTAGAACACAAAATCTTAAAGTGTAGTCACTCAAGCTGGAAGTGTCCTCATATCTAAAATATAAAATATCAGATATAACACTAGCAATAGCAAAGGCATTGGTGGATTTTTGTCTTTCCTCAAGTTAGTTGAATTCTTCTTTAGGATCACTAAAATTTATTATAAAATTAAGATTTGATTTGGAAATAGTAAGTCTAATAGATTGAAGTACTTGGGCTTTTTCTTGATCAAAAATGTTGGCTTCAGATTTAGCTTCAGGTCTATTGATTGTTTTTATGATGTATTTGACTTTGCCCATAGCTGTCAAATGTCCGATTAGTTTCTGCTTCCATTTGTAATTTTTTTTCACCAAGTTTAGGAATCAAATCAAATGATTGATTTAACAGATTGAAATTGTTTGTGGAATTTGTCATTATGAATCATTTTCTAATTAGAAATTAAGAGGTAAATTTTGATAGAGCCTATTCTTATGATAAAGCTTTTGAATTCAAATTCAGGGAATACTAATAATTTGAAGATTACATCTAATATAACTAAGAAGATTCCAAATAGCAATATTAGGCAATAGAAGGACCCTGGGCTCATAACCTGTTGAATCAGGCTTATTGATACAATGATTAAGAATGAAAATTCTTGTAATTTATTTTTATGATGTATTTGACTTTGCCCATAGCTGTCAAATGTCCGATTAGTTTCTGCTTCCATTTGTAATTTTTTATGATGTATTTGACTTTGCCCATAGCTGTCAAATGTCCGATTAGTTTCTGCTTCCATTTGTAATTTTTTTTCACCAAGTTTAGGAATCAAATCAAATGATTGATTTAACAGATTGAAATTGTTTGTGGAAGTTGTCATTATGAATCATTTTCTAATTAGAAATTAAGAGGTAAATTTTGATAGAGCCTATTCTTATGATAAAGCTTTTGAATTCAAATTCAGGGAATACTAATAATTTGAAGATTACATCTAATATAACTAAGAAGATTCCAAATAGCAATATTAGGCAATAGAAGGACCCTGGGCTCATAACCTGTTGAATCAGGCTTATTGATACAATGATTAAGAATGAAAATTCTTGTAATTTATATAATAAGATTGATTTATTATCTTGACTACAATGATATAGTACTTAGGAGAGGAGCTAAGAGTAGTGTTTAATATGAATGGAATTTATTTTGCATGAGAGAAAAGAAATTAAAGTGTTTTTCTTCTTGTATTTATAATAATGAAAACAACAATTTTTATCAACAAAGGCAGAAGAAAACAAAGCTAAAATTGAATTACTTATTCTACTGACAAAAAGAAATTGAACAACATGAGTTTGTTTGAGTAATTGGAATACTAAGGAAAATTGAGCAAGTGGTTTAATTCTAAACACGTTCTTTGGTACACGCATTGAGTTGATGAAAGGGAAAACAAATACCTTTGAGTGTTTTAACTTTTTGTCTTAGAGAATATTGCAAAGACATTTCTGTGACATGTGTTGTGTTAACAGAGTGTTCTGGCTCTAGTGTTATCAAGATTCTGTTCAGACATTTAACAGAATCTGGTTGGTTATTTGAAGCTAAATATAAAGACAATAACACAATGGATGGGTTACGGCAAAACTATCATGTATGATATTTTCTGTATTGTACACAGGGTTTCTGCTGTAAAATCTGAGGTTTTTGACTGTATACAATAGTTTTCAGTCAAAACTATTGTATACAGTTGCATGGGCCTCAAATTTTATTGTATATGATACATCTGTTTATCATATACAATAAAAATAAGGGGGTCACCAATATTGTATACAATAAATGGGGGGTGCCCCAATATCCTACATGATACTTATACAATAAATTATTGTGGATTTAGTGCCCCCCTTTAATCTTTTAAAAGATAAAAATATAAACATAAATATAAAGATTAGTGGTATAATCAACACATCTTTTGTTAATCTGACAAAATCAATAGCACTCTAAATAAATAAAAATAAAAACACTGTCAACCCACTGTACTGTGACTAAGCAAAAATTTGTGTCACTCAAGATTGTGGTGGTGAGAACCCTATGGGGCCTCCCAGCTCATAGTCAAATCTTGTTCATCTGAGCTTTCATATCTTGCATTATCTCAAATTCATCTTCATGATCACTTTGAAATGTGACTGTCCTTTTTTATTTTTCACTTGATTTGCTTATACTAACTTTCTTATTCCTTTTCCCTTGTTTGCAATCATCTTTCCTTTTGATTTTGAACTTATTCAATGCTAAATCCATTGAAAATTATTTAACCACACAATGAAAATTTTGATGTCACTTGCTAGCATTAGACACCAAGTAGCTTGCACCAGGCCTCTACCCCAAGTCAGATGAACCTCTGCATTATCTATGTAACTTCTTCCATCAATGCACAGTTTTTTGTTTGGAGTGACATAGCTGAACTCGAACTTTTAGAGATGGTTTGATGTCTGGTGCTAGCTCAAGTGACATGAAATTTTTCATGGTGAACCAGACCAAAGAAGAACCATCCCCCATTCTCTATTTTTTACACATACAAATTTTGCAATTTACCAACCTGTTGGGACTTTCAGAACTATGAATATCTTTTCCAGCCTTCTTCCTCAATAACTTTTTGTCTCTTTTAAGTATTCTTTTGGGTATTGGACGGGATCCATTGTTGTATTCATTAGCATTGTTGAGGCAGAGGGAAGGGCCAGCACAACATATATCGAATATTTCCCTTTTCAAAGTAATGATTTCTTAATACTTTCTACCCCCGCACACATTTCCACTTAATTCATGTGCAGTGCCACATAAATGATGATCCGGCCTGCTTAACTCAGCGAGTGATCCCGCCCGGCGAGCCAATCAAACCTAGGAAAAGTGTAAAAGATGCTGAATTCAAAACACACACGCTCCGCGTGTCTCAACTTGCGAAAGCTTCAATGCATCAATCTTCGTCATTTTATCACGCGGATAATATCATTGGGTTCTAGTTTTGGTTTGGGTTTATTCTGGTTACAATATATAGGGCTCGATGACGAAAAGGCTAAAACCAGATCCGGAGGGGCGGTTCTATTATTTGGTTCTCTTCCTCACCTCGGCAAGGCTAAAAGGCTAAAACCAGATCCGGAGGGGCGGTTCTATTATTTGGTTCTCTTCCTCACCTCGGCAAGGCTCGGTGCGATGCTAAGCCCCGAGCCAGCCGCCCAGGAAAGTTCCTAGAGGTTAAAATTCCCGCAAATTTTGCGGCCGCCAGAACCACCAAAACGTTCAACTTCTCGAGCGATCGGTGCGATGCATCCCGTGCCACCCCCTGAGGAAGTTCCATACATCTATTTCAAGAATTACGCCACAAGCTGTGGGACAACACGTTGGAAAATTTTGCCCAGGACCCCATCCCCGAAGGCAGCCCCGCATGCTTCGCAATTATTACGAGAGCGCCAAATCAGTTGAGATTGACTCTACATAGCACACTGCTAGAAACAAATACACTGCCTCGGAGATAATATAGTGCATATCTGTACGTTGTGAGAAACCGAAAAGAGCAGCCATTGAGTATTCAAAGATTGACATTGACCGGCATTCGTTACAACTTGAGCACTGCAGAACTTTGATTTGCACCTCGTACAGTCCTACTTAATTCGAGTGCGCTCCTGTCGCGTAGATATAAAATAGACAGCTCCTTCACTTAAACTCATTCAGCACAATCCCTCACAAGTCTCTCCCTTTTTGGCGACCTCAACACTTGGAATCAAAACTACCCTCATTACCAATTCCCAATTGATCATGAGATCTCAGGCATTGTTGCTTTCATCAACTTGCCTCCTGGCCTCCTTCCTTTCGGGTGGGGTATCAGTCACCGTCGAACCCCGCCATAATGCGAAGACTGGCCAAGTTAAAGGGTATTACCCATCTTACAACACCGCCCTCAAAGGCCAATATCCTTCTCAAATCAACTATTGTAAATTTTACTTCTTTATCTTTAGATTTTTGTGGCAACTCATCGGGTCATTGTGCTATTCTGACCACTTTCTTTTCAGCCCTATACACCGACCTTATCTTTTTTGCTGTCGAGCCGGCAGCTGACCATCAACTCAAGTATGACAAGAAATTGACTACTGCTGAAGGCGACAAGTTGGCCTCTGAATTCGTTGCTCTAGCCAAAAAGAGTCAGTCCCAGCTTCCTTGAAGTTTCCCCCGGTCTGCTTTATCCAGTTCTTCTGATTTTCTTCTCCTTATCTCAATCAGACAACGTGAAACCCCAAGTTAGCTTTGGTGGATGGCTTGGCTCGCGGTACGTCAAGAAATCCCATAATTCCTTTTCAGATAATCAATCCATCTAACAGTAGCGTGTCAATTGCTTCGTGCTTTACACAGATACTTCTCTGACTTCACGGCAAATGAAGAGGAGCGCAAAAAATTTGCTCGATCAATTGTCAAATTTACCAAAGAGCGTGGCTTCGTTGGCATTGAGATAGATTGGGAATGTGAGCTGCTAGACATATATTTCTCTTTAATATTAAACTTTCACTGACAGTCATGCCGTGATTCTGCCTCTTGTAGACCCTAACAGGTTAGTTTTACTCTAAAAATACCTTCGCCGCTCCCCACTGATATATGTCTTTTCCCTCTCATCAGCTCTGGTGTTGGCTGTAACTCCCACAACACTCATGACACCATCAATTTTGGGTTGCTCTTAAAGGTAGGTTCATCTTTGTCAGAAGTTTTACCAACCAACCCATCACTGACAACGTTTTTGAATTCGCGCAGGAAATCCGTGCTTTATGGCCCGATGTTACTATCAGTGCAGCTATTGGTATCACTGGGCTTGTTGGCGCTGATGGTACACCCGCCACTCCGCTTGAAACTGCCAACTTGGTTAAACACTTGAACTACGTGTGAGTGGAAATAGTCAGTAAAAGAGATGCAACATCCAATATTGACGTGTCAATATTTGCATTAGAAACATCATGGCCTATGATGTTTTTGGTCCCTGGTCTACTAAGACTGGCCCAATTGCACCACTTCATGGAACCTGTGCACCTGCCGCGTCAAGTCAATCCGTCGAAACAGGTCTACAAGTTGCTTTCAGACAAGGATTCAAGCCTGAACAAATCGTCATGGGTATTCCGGGTTACGCCAAGCGCTTCGAGCTAGTTTCACCCACTCTTGAGCCTACCAAAGTTAACGGCATCACCAGCTACTACTACCAAAACCACACCAAAGTCACACCGGTTAGTAACAACTCACTATGTCTCTCCCGCATTCCCTTTACTCGATCTCATCATGCATTCCGTCCTTTATGACAATAGCCTGGTGGCAAATTCGATGACAGACCTCAAGTTGATATTTGCGGTATAGACCAAGCTTGGGGAGGATCATTCCTAACCAGGGAACTCTCTACTTACGCTTGGTTATCACCAGACCATAAAACTGGTATCAACGGATACAAGCGTTACTTTGACAAGTGTAGCGGTCAGGTAAGCTGCGCCTAATTGAATCAATTTTGACATGCATCTACGTGTCTTATTAACCTCATTTAATCTGTTCAACACTAGCCTTTCATCACCAATGGAAGATATTTCATCTCGTACGATGATACTGAAAGTACTGTTAAGAAGGCCGAATTCGTCAAGGCCCATAACTTAGCTGGTATCTTCTTGTAAGTTATTGAATCCCTCTCTCACCTTGTTTGTTATTTCAGGAATGCTAATATAGTAAAATGTGCAATCCGCCTTGTAGCTTCGATACACAAGGCCCTCTTGACGCTACTGTCAAAGCCGCTGGACAGGCCCTTCGCGGATAACTTGATACTTGTATCAAACATCATTTATAGATACCCGTTTCTTTCAATTACAAGATATTTTTCTTGAGCATTACCTCTTGATAAATAAATCAAAGAATACGTATCTTGTAATTCTTTTGCATAATGCACTCACTATCCTTTCTCTTATTTTTGGTGTCTCTTTGGGATATGGAAATTATTTTGTAAACAAATACCAATTTAGCTCTAACAAATGTGTTATTGGGAGCTACAAACGATATCTGAGTTTTTTTTCCTTTTAAAAAACAAAAATTGTCACCCATCGCTTGTTCAAAGTAAGAAAAATTGGCCGATACGATTGATAGCGTTAGTAATAGATGACGTAGCACAATACGATTGCTTTTTTCCAATATTAAGATGTGAAGATCTAGAAACATCCTTTGAAACCCTGTAACCTTGGATCATCTTGCCTTCCACTTCAAGAACAACGGGAGTAGTATTGAATGTAATGAGTTTAGGGAGTACCATGGTATGGGAACTTTGCAAGAATTGTCCTGATTCATTGTTGAGAGCCATTTTTATTTCTATCTTTAGCTTTCTTTTTCTTTTTGTGCTTTTTAATTTTGTTCCTATTATTATTGTTATTCTCTATATATCTTTTTCAAGAAAATTCACTATTAGATGACAAATTAGTATTGATTCAAATCACAAAAGAACGTTAATTCACACAAGTAAAAGTGAGTAAATTAACAATTGGATGATAATATGTGATAATATATACAGCTCAGTGATCAATTAAATAAAATCAAACATCAAAATGTTAAATGATGGCAATTTGGCAAAGAATATTTATATTCATGATTTTGAATTATGATATATATATATGTATACCATAACCTGATCAATAAACTTGATAAGATAAAAAAGGTTTTATAATGTGTATATGGTAGATGATGAGAAAAACGTTTGGGAAAAAAATCCACATCCTTACAAATAACCAAAGAAATAGAAAATTAATAAATTGATAAATATGTTACATGTTGATTTATGTGATAAATATATAGTTACATGCATACTGTGTAAAAGGCAATAGAATAAACCAAACTGAAACAAAGGGGGACTCTAAGTGTAATGAAACAAACCCAAAAAAAAAAGGAAAGGAAAGGAAAGATGAAAACTAGGTTGAAGAAAGGTTTGGATAGATAGAATTAAGAGCAAATTATTTTTTTTGAAAAAAAAAATTGTTTTCTTCGAGAAAATTTGAATAAATTTAAAAAACAAAAGAAGAGAGAAAAATCGAATAGGAAATGTTTAAATCTAAATTTAAAGAAAAAAGGACGAAGAAGATAATGTTTAAAGGATGATGATGAAGAAGAAGACAGTGATTTGAAGTAGGTGAAGAAGGAATTAGTGTGTGGAGAATTTAGATTTGATTTTGTTTTATCTTTATGATTAGCAAGTAGGATTTGGTCAGATAAAGAGTTGAAGAATTGAAGTTGAGATTCAAATTTGGAGAGTAAGCTTTCAAGACGATTGATGGTTTGATTTAATTCATCAATTTTCTTCAAGCCTAAATATGCCGCATTGCCAGGAGGACTATTAGGGTCGTCTGGATTCAGAAGATGAGAAGACTGTAGATGCGCATTTAAACTTTCATCAAGCGATTTGATAATAACTCCTGAAGGAGGTCTTTCAACTATTTCGGGTGGTGTTTCTCGAAGAAGTCTTTCAACTTGTTCTTCTGTGAATTTTCGTTCGGAGATAACCGATTGATCATCCCCTGGTGAATCTTCTTCGTTTGATTCTTCAACTGTGCTTTTTCGCGGGGTCGAGGGGTCGTTTTTAATTGACAATGAGCGACTAAGTGAGTCAGAAAAACTTCCAGAACCAGTAGTGGCTGGTGTAGTCGGTGACCTCGGAGAAAAATTGTTTGGGGGCGACTGAACAGGTTCGGGGAGCTGAGAAGAGGTTACGTATGGACCGAGTTCTTCTAATAGACGTTGATCTGATCTAGATTGGATTTCATTTGATGGAATTTCTTCTTTCGATCTTTCTACATGTTCTTGCTCTGCTTCATTTCTTTGGATTAGCTCTTGACCTTGCATTGAGGATGTCGCAACAAGGATATGCTCTGAGTCTAAATCTTCATCAGATTCACTGAAGCGGTCTGCTGTTGCTGCATAGGCTTCGTAACTAGAGAGTAGTTCAATCAAACTTTTTGCCTCGGGACTGTGTCGATGTGATCGCAAAATCTAACAAACCTAACGTTAAAATCAGTCATGGATTAAAACTTCATATCTAGCTTTTCAATGAAATAAAATAAAACAAGAAAATTGAAATTTAATGCCCAACACTCAAATACGGAGGAATTCAATAGGCGAAGAGATGAAATTTGATGCCAAGCTCTCAAAAATTAAGCATCCAATGATCGAAGGGATTGGTTACATACCTTCAGGACGGATTCAAGATATAGCTTTCTGGCTTCTATAGAGGATAAACCTTCTTTAGCTTTCCAAGCGTCCCATTTTGCTCTTCCTAGCATGTCAAATACACCTGGTCTTGATATTGATGATTTTTTTACATCCCCATTAACGGCTTGTTTGAAGAGTGAATAAAGTAGTAATTTATCATTGTAGGTAGGTTGAATTGTGCTAGACTTTGTAAAAGAACTAGATGACAAAAAGTTTCAAATTCAAATAAATCCTTCTCGATATTTCAATTTATGAAAGAAATAGGAGATACAGTGATAATGAATCAAGTTCTGGATTTAGAAAGATGAACCTACGACTGGACTATATGCAAAGCGGTCTGAAATAATCTGAATTATAAAATTGGAATAAACAATGTGAGTCAGCTTGATTGAATGATCTGTAGTCAAGATGAAACCAAATTTAACGGTTCTATAAAATTCGATTCATCTTCCTCGATGTCATGATGATCGGTTGCGCTGATTTTTTCCTGTGAATGGTTAGAGTGGCTTCGGATGAATGTTTGGTTCCTGTTTGACATTATAAAGTAGAATGACACACAAATAAATGGGATATTTACACCAACTGGTGTAATAAGTGGTTGATTATTCACCGGGGGAACCCCTACGCCCCCGAAAAGCATCTGGGATTATTGTTTTGTGATTTTGTTGAAGTTGGACTTGTTGCACTGCTAGGACTTGCCCTAAGTCTGAATTTGGGGTGTAGAACCTCCTGTTTGAGCCTAGTATTATGCGCTATACCCAATCTTCTTTTTGTTCAGAGAGACATCTATAGTATTCTCATAACATTTTTTCTCTCTTTTCTTTTAGCTTCATTCAGAACTGTCTTACTTAAGGGCATATCTCTTAGGATACAATTATTTTCTAAAGGATTCCTATCAATATTGTAATTTCTTGGCAATTAATTCATCATTAAGTAGGCATGAATGTGTTGGGAATTTATTAAAGTGATTGCCTCTGAATACTATGTATCAGTTTGATGAGTAGGATACCGAGTCCATGACACTTTCATGTGAAGAGGCTCACCAAGAAATTTCTACTACTCCTTCTGGCCCAATCTCAACCAATTATTGCAATTAATCCAGGGCTGCCAGTAAAATCACAGCAGTTTTTAGCCCCCACACAGCAATTTCCGCTTTTTTTGGATTATTCTTGGATTTTATTTTCTTTTTGGTTTTTTGAGAGGCAGGTAAATGAGGGCCTCCCATAGGAATACCACCATTCAAACTGTCTCATTGAGAAGGTTCAAATGGTACCCTTCAGTGTTGGTTTCTCCAAGAACAAAGGGCAGAAACACCTCCTGATTTGTCAAGAGGTGTTTCTCCATCTCAGAAAAAATGGCATCATGGCCAAAATTGCTGTGTCACCATTTTTGAGGGGGAGGACAGCAGCTGTCCCCCCTCCCGCCACAAGAACTGGACCATTTGAGACAGGCCAAATGGTCTCTGGCATGCCTGAACCCCTTGGTATCCCCAAAGAGGGCTTGATTAATTTGGTATATCCCCTCACTTATCATTGTTTTTATAAGTTGAGGTCTGCCCCATGATTTTGAATGCATGTTGTCTAGTTTTACCGTAAGTCAAATTTTTAGTTAATAAATCAGCCAACATATATTTTGATTGTAAATATTTCAAAAATACACTTTTAGAACTGATATGATCTCTAAAAAAATAATATTGGAAGTGCATATGTCTACTTCTGTGATGATAGATAGGATTGGATGTGATTGTCATATTTGAGGCTTGAGATTTGATTGTTGGTACAGAGTGAGTTTTGGTCTAATTTTAGTTATTTCTTCTATGATTTTGGCACACCACAAGAGATATTGAGAACATTCTGGAGGGAAACATTTTCTCCCTCAGCTGATGAAAGTGGAACAAGTTGTTTGAGTCTTCTCCAGCCAACAGTTCTATAGAAATAGACTAATGAACCTGAATAAAAGTTTCAGGCTTTGGATCTGTTCCAGTCAAAGTTGTAGAAGTCAATGACTTCATTTTATTGTTGATTTTGATTATTTTGTCCAAGGACAAATTCATAATATTGAGTGTGTTGTAGGTATTGGAGAACATGTTGTACTGCAGCGTAATGGATTTCTGTGGGATCTTCCAGAAATTGGGAGAGGGAACTTACACTGAAGGCTAGATTGGGCTGCTTACACTGCAATGCATACTGGAGCAAGCCAATCACCCTTCTGTAGTTGAAGGGAGTCTTGTTTGGAGTTGAGGACGGGGTTGATTTGATTTTCTTCCAGTTGGCTGGAAGTGGCATGGTGGAATGATGTGATTTGTGTATGTTATGCTCTTCAAGGATTCCATGGATATGTTTGTCTTGCAATTGCTTGTAAGACCCTTTCTCTTGAACATTTCTGATTCCCAGTGCATATTTTGCTAACCCCAAGTCTTCCATTTCAAAAAAATTAGATATTTCAGATTTAAATTTGGAAACTCATGACCCCCAAAAATTAATTTGTCCACATGTGCGTAGAGAAAGAAATTTTGGAATTGTTTGGGCAAAAATAACAGGAAAGGATTGGAATGATCTGGTTGTAATCCTATGTATTGTAGTGTGGTGGTTAGCGCCTGATTCCAGCAGCATGAACCATTGTTTAGTCCATATAAAGATTTGTTTAGGTGTAATGTGGTAGAGACACCACCTTGAAGTCCTTTTGGAGCTTTAATGAATAGTTACTCCTTGGGTTTTACATTTAGGAAAGCAAGTTTTGCCTCCATTTGGTGAAGGTCTAGTTGTAATTTTGTGCAGAAAGTTAACAAAATCCTCAAAGATGTAAGTCTTCCAGTAGGGGAGAAAACCTCAGTGTGGTGAATTCCTTCTTGTTTTTTCAATCCTCAACACATGCATAAGCCTTGGATTTTGTCAAATTTCCATCTTGACGAGTTTTCTGTCAGAAAACCCAAGTTGTGGTGAGTGAATTTCCAGATCTTGGACAATGTTTGGGAGGTGCCCCAACATTTAATCTTCTCATGTTTTATAATTTTAAATCCAATTCTTGTTCCCAGCTTTTGGACTCTGCTGAGTTCATAGGTTCATCATAATTTTTGGGTTTGGCACAAACAAGAGAGGCAAAATTTTCAGAGTGAGTGGTTTGCCTTGGTTCATCGACAATGTTTGATGGCAAGATATCACAGGTAATTTCCTTTGAAGGGCATATGGAGGCAGGTAGCCATATGTGGTGTTTCAAATTTGGATGAGATTTGTCAGCTGGCTACTATGTAGAGACCACTGATACAAAATGATAGCAAGATGAATACAGGTACAAAGTTTTTGAGGAAATATAATAAGTACAACAAAAAGTCACAAAAGTGCAAAAAAACATATAATTAGTAGGAATAGATAAAATATTATTGCAGGAATGGAATTTTCATGCAAAATAACATAGGGTTACTCACTGGGTGTACCCCCAATTTCCTACTCCTTGACCCTTTTTGCACTAACTGGCAGTACCTGTCATATTGTAATAGATACATATTATAATTCATCTACTGTGAGGCTTTTAGCTTACCAGAGTACCTCTACTGCCAATAGGCCGTGGTACAATGGTCACAATGAATATAAAAA
>JNCO01005851.1:0-13097 GCA_000785685.1 Uromyces viciae-fabae | reverse complement strand
AATATCTACACAGTTCAACCCCCCCCCCCAAATTAGCTGTTACTGCCGCTAATTATCGGCTAAATTAGCTTTTAGCTAGCTAAAAGTAGCGGACCTTTAGGGCCCTGAAGCTAAAATTCCGCTACTTTTAGAGTTGAAAAAAAATTTCCCCCAGGGGTTAGCTTGAGCTGGTCCAAAAACAGCTACAGCCAAAAAAATTTAGCGGTAGCGGAAAACCACTAATTAGCTGGGCGCTAAAAGCTAAGTGTAGCTTAGCTGTTGCACCATTGGTGAGATACATTGAATCAAAAAGCTTGCCAGGTTAATCAACAAGTGTGTATCAAGTAATAGATTTTTGGATGATTGAATTCTCCAAGCTCAAGTACTCTATCGCCATCAATTTTGGAAATTGGTATTTTTCTTTTGATGATAATTTTTTTTGGAGGGGAGAGGGGTTTTTATTTGTAAAAAAACTTACCTTGAAATAAAAATTTAAGAGCATCAGCAATGGTTGGGTAAATTTTGAGGTTAGCTACACACCGGAGTCAACCCAACGTAAAAAATCCATGGTGCAGCACAACTGGTTTACCGTTGTTTAACCCAAGCACCAGCAGCATGGTGGCACCAGGTTTAAGGTGCTGCTTGGGCCACAAAATTGGTAAACCACACGGTGCTCTGGCTTTCACCACCACCCGGCATCTTATTGTGCTTCATTCGCAACACAAAGTGCCATCGTGTTGCAAATGAAGCACGGGTGGCCCGCTCATTTGACCACCACTTTGATTCTCGCAATTGCGAGCCAAAAAAAATAAAAAATAAAAAACATTTTCTAATTAATTTAAATAAATAAAAAAATAAAAAAAAGTTTTATTTTAAAAAATAAAAATAAAAAATATTTTTTATTTTTAAAAATAAAATAAAATAAAATAAATTTTAAAAAATAAAATAAAATAAAATTATTTTTAAAAAATAAAAAATGTATTTTAAAAAAAAAGAAATACAAAAAAAAGTGAAATAGACAAAAAAAAAGATATAAATTATTATTTATTGATTAAAAAAAATTGATTTAAAAATGAATCAAATAGATTTTTATTTGATCATAATCTTTTATGAATGAGATATTAAAAGGAAAAATATAGTGAGAAAAAAAGAAAGAGGAAACAACTTGATAATGACAATAATTAAAAAAAAAAGCCTCAGGAATCTCAAAGGGAAGAAAACCTTTGAGATTCTAAATCATCATTGGTGTCAATCACATCACCATGATCAGGAACAGTCCCCAAAGCTGAATGAATATCAGGAATTTTAGGGACTGTGATTGTAGATTTTTAAATCTGACTGATGTGCAGCTCATGAGAGAACAGAGCTGCATCCTTCTCAAGTATGAGTTGAGCATTCCTAAAGAGCATAACATAATCAGATTAAAATTAATCTTGTGCAAAAAAAAAAGATTAAGATAATCAAAATGACTTACTTTTGTTGAAATGCATTTGATTGAGTCTTGAGGTAATTGATGTGCATGTCAATTTGTTCCCAGTTGCTGGTTGATTGTGTGCCATCATTGAAAAGGTGATTTGTCATTGTGAGTCTGATATGAGCCAGTCTGATTCAAGTTGAGTAGTTGGCTCAAGCTCTTTCTTTCAACAACTCCATGCTTATTCTGTCCTTTTTTGCTGGAAAAGTGTTGAATATCTGGAATAATAAAATTTATCAGTTAAAAATAAATAAATGAATCAAAAACAAATGAAATAGTTAAAAAAAATGTGAAAAATCTCACTTCAATAATTAAGTCTGTCAGTTTGGGTACTGATCCTTTAATAGTAATTGTAATAGTGACAAGGATATTTTTAAAAATCTAAAAGATTTAAAATTTTAGTTTAAGTTATTAGAATTATTTAAAATTCATGAATTCAAAAAATAGTTATCAAGAGAATTTAGAATTCAAAAATCTAAAAAAAACTTCCTAATATACGTAAAGCACCGCAGTGTTGTTTGAGTTGAGTGCTTAGGAAATTGGACAATTCCCCCAAAGCTGTAGCATCATCATCAAGATGACCAGGAGCTAAATGCTTGGCCTTCCATTCTACGGGTCGGCTCTCAACGGCATCCTGAATCAAATGAAAAAAAAAATAGTTGATTGATTTTTTTTGCAAAGAAAGAGAGAGAGAAACAGGAAATACACTTACACAACATATTAATCCTAATGATCTGGGGAGGGTGTGCCCATTAAAATCTGTAGTAGTTGAGTAGGCTTTGATTTTAGGCACCAGCAGGGTCATTTGCGCCTTGGCACACAGGAATTCCTGTTGAAGATGGGAGCTGGGTGAGTATTATCAATGGAGTTAGCGTAGATAAAAAAAAACTCTCACCTTGATTGTGTTATCAAAGGTGAAGCTAACTGCCCTTGTTTGCTTCTCAGATCCTACCTGTAGGCAAGCTGTGAGAGCAAACATAAGGTGACCATGCCGCTTGGCTGGATCACACTTAATATAAAAAAAATCTAAGTATTTGGGGAGGTTGATGAGAGGGAATCAAATAAATGGCTTACCTTGGTTGCATCAGATGCAATAGATATTGGTCTTTTAGTTGGTAAGTTTTTTGGATTCTATCACAAAGAATGTTGATTGACGACAGGATGTGATTTCTTGCTGTCATATCCTCTTCAAGATCATTGACTTGAGAAGATACGACAGCTGGTCCATTGGGAGCAAGTAAATAATCCTCGCCAATAGAAACGTTGGCGTTTACAAATGATGACATGTCATCTTCTTGTGCAAATGGATCATCAAACGATTCCATTTCCTGCATGAGCTGGTTGGTGACAAGCAGAAGATGGATAAATAAAAAGATCTAAGAAAGAAAATACTTAAATAATGGCTTTGGGTGACTTGATTATTTTTGAGAGGATTGCTGTGGCGGTGAAAAAAAACTCATCAACTTGAACAAGAGCTATATTTTTTTTTTTAAAAAAAAGAAGATTGGTGAAATCAATCAAAAAAAAAAAAACACCTTTAATAAAAAAAACTCACCAACTTGAACAAGAGCTATATTTTTTTTTTTTAAAAAAAAAGAAGATTGGTGAAATCAATCAAAAAAAAAAAACATCTTTAATAAAAAAAACTCATCAACTTGAACAAGAGCTATATTTTTTTTTTTAAAAAAAAGAAGATTGGTGAAATCAATCAAAAAAAAAAAAACACCTTTAATAAAAAAAACTCACCAACTTGAACAAGAGCTATATTTTTTTTTTAAAAAAAAAGAAGATTGGTGAAATCAATCAAAAAAAAAAAAACATCTTTAATAAAAAAAACTCACCAACGCTGAAATCACAGCAAATAAGTCCCAAATCAAGAAAAGTTAAAAATTACAAAGAACCAAAACAAGTCTGGAACCAAAAGAAATAGAAAAGAAAAATCAAAATTGATTGAGCCAGCAGAAAGAAAGCAATGGATTTTATAGGAGATTGTAAGCAAAATCAAAAGAGTAAAAGAACAAATGATAAGAAAAAAAAAACTTACACTAGTTTTTTTTTAGTTTTTTCTAAAGTAACCATGAACGATGGAGATTGATGGACTTTCAATCTGTGCAAGTCCCGAAAGATGAATTCAATAAGAAGGCACTTACTTCTCTCATCCCACAAGAACAGGTTTATGATGCGTCAAAGTTTGAGTACGCGGAATCCAACCAATTTGCAAAGGAATTCAAATCTGAAACAAGATAATGATCAGATTTTCGCTGATCAAGGAGATGATATGGATGAGGAATCCGTACAAGATGATTTTGATCAATTTATAATCAATAATGAAGAAAACAAAGGGGAAGAGACTTGCACCTGCTCTGATGATCCAATGGTTAATCCTCCAATGGATTCATTTGAAGAAGAGCCAAGATCCAATCCAAATGGAATTGATTTTGAACCTGGAAGTCCCCAAGATTAGATCAATATGGCAAAACATCAAATTAATTACATGAGCAATGAAGAAATGCTTGATGGAGATGAAATAGAAGAAAAAAATGCAGAAAACTCGTCAATTAGTGAATGGATTCCATTCCAAAGCAAAATGGTTAGTTCTTTTTATTCGTTATTCATAAAAACCTAAATAAATAAAAGAAAATTAAATTAAATAAATAAATATGATGATGTTTTTTATTTTTTATTTTTTAAAAGCATCTTGTGGGGTCGTTGTTGATTGTTTATATGCAGAAAATCATGTTGAGGTCGATTTACAGCCATCTTTGCTTGATCTTGATGGTTTGCGAGGTCTTCCTGCCTGATTGGAAGGCCTTGATGCAAAACCGCGCCAAAATTCGGGCCAATTTCACTAACACAGTATTTGAAAGGGCAACTGTCACGGACCGACCATGTTTTTCACTGAAAATACAACAGATCATTGCCAATGTCTGTATATTTTTTTAGTTTTCATTAAAAAAAATCAAACGAAATATGTTTTTGAAACTTGAATCACCGGATTTTTTTTTAAACAAATGATCTGGCTGACCCCTTGGTGAACAAGCACATTGATTTCATTCCTGAAGATCCTCATGGCAATAATGTTTTTAAATTATCTCAAAGTTTTAAATGGAGAGAAGAATTGGCCCTAGATTTACGTGTCCAAATGGTCAAATATAGTTTAAATTATAAACATCTTTATATTTTTGAGCCAGTATTTATTACTTCAACCAATCAAATTTTGATCCCAGTTTATTTTTTTATTTTTGATTCAAAAACTGTCTCCAAGTGTATTAAACCAATCACAAAACTCACCCCTGATAAAAATAAGCACCGCATTGAATCCCATCCAATATAAACTTTGATCCTGATGATTTAATTACTATGCCAGTGGAAAATTTTGATCTTTTATACTCAGAAATTCAAATGGAAAATGGAAAACAACTATCAGAATCATGTGATAATTTTTTTTTAGGTAAGAAATTAAATTCAAGTGGTCATTTATTTCAATGAAGAAAAATTTGGATTACAATTCTTTAGCTAATTTATTTTGTTACAAATTATTTCAATTACTTTATAATTTTTTGGCAAATTGTTTTGTTCTAATTTTTTTTTTTGTTCTAGAAGTTGATGCTGAAACAAAAAGAAAAATTATGTTGCCTAATCCTTGGAGGCTTAAAGCCAATGGAAAAATAATTTGACATGTTCCAATAAATCTTTATGAAGACAACACATCTGGAAATGTTTCAAAAAAATTTAACAAACATATGTCTTTCTATTTTACTCTGTCTGGGCTTCCTCCATCCCTCTCGAATCAGCATTACAATTGCAATTTTATATGTACCTCAAATATTGCAACAGTGGTTGAATTAGGTGAAATGGTAGTTTTAGAGCTCAAGTAATTATTCTTAAATTTAATTTTTATATCATAAAAATTGGGAAAACAAAATTAATTCTTTGTTTTCTTTTTTAAATTTAGTGAAATGGCATCGGATGGATTTACTGCATATGATGTGACCCTCAGTGAAGAAGTCCACATCATGACGGTAACATTGTGTTTTCTGGGTGATTCTCCAATGCATGCTGAAATCACCAGTACTCCAAACCCAGGAGTTTCTCTAAATCCATGTAGAATATGTTCTTTGACTGTTTCTCAATTAAAAGAAAAGAAAACAAAGAATTACATTCAAAGATTTTTGGGAATGGATGGTAATGGATTAAAAGTATGTCAAGCTAGAAAACAAAGAATTACATTCAAAGATTTTTGGGAATGGATGGTAATGGATTAAAAGTATGTCAAGCTTTTTTTTTGATCTTTTTTTTTGTTTTTAATTTGATTGTTATTTTAAATAATTTTATTTGCTTCAATTAAAGAAACCAAACAAGCTAAGGTCCTGGAAAGAAACTTTTGAAAATACTGTCAAATGGTGGGAGTATACTAAAGAAAATCCAACTAAAAATAAATCAGATAAAAAATCTATGGAATATGGTATTAAAGATATTATTGGTGGAAAATTTGCTGAAGATCTCTTTAATTTCAAAGCAGAAAAAAAAGAACTTATTAAAAACAACCAAACTAACCCGATGGAAATGCAACATGAACTTCCTCTAAAAATTCAACTCTGCCGGATGTAGCCTTTGCAGTTAATAAATTATCACAGTTTTTACGCAATCCGTCTGTGTTTCATTGGAACGCAGCACTTCAGGTTTTAGCATATCTCTCCACTTAAAGAAGTCTTCAATGGTGTTTGGGAGGGTCTGTATTGTGTGCTTGGTATTGCGACTCCAAATGGGCGGAAGACAGGGAGGATCGGCGGTCTACGTTGGCTTATTCTTTTCATCCCGGTCTAGGGGTGATTTCTTGGAAATCAAGAAAGCAGCCGACTGTTTCTTTATTCAGTACCAAGGCGGAGTACAAATTGATGTCAGATAGTTGTAAGGAAGCTTTATGGCTAAGGAACATCTTGATTGAACTTGCTCTTTTTCCTTCCAATCCTCTTCCTCTTCACGTTGATAACGCTGGTGCAGAGTTTTTATCAAATAATCCAGAGCATCACTCTCAAACAAAGCATATCAATGCTCAATACCATTTTGTTCGAGAATGTGTACGGGACAAGAAAATTTTGGTTCTCCATGTGTCAACTCAGGACATGTTAGTGGATATGCTAACAAAGCCTCTCACTAGAGTTTTATTTGAAAAACACAGATTGGTGTTTGGTCTTGTGTGATTGTCAATGCCAATTTTGGACAGGAAGTAAGTCCTCTCCAAAGTTGCACCTCTGGGCATCTATCTTTCTAGTCAAAAACACTACTTCATGACACATTTGTGAGCACCGGATCCATTTGCTATCACAGCTTATTTCTTCAAGGACAATTATTTGTATCACATTTAAAAAAAAAAAAAAAAAGAGATAAAAAAAATAATGCATAAAAAAAATAAAAAATAAAAAAAAATTATCACATCTCATGAGCAAGGGGGGGTGTTGGAGTGTTCATGCTTCCATGATTGCTTTATGGTTTTTATCTATTTTACCTGATATCACTGTTTGTGATATGCTGTAGTTGTATTTGCTTTTTGTTCATCAGATGTCACATTTTGTGACATGTTGTGTTTGTATCTCTTTATCTGTAGCCGGTGCTGTGACAGAGTTTTTCCTCATCTGTTTGTCAACATTCAAGACTAGCATTAGCCAGAGGGCTTAACTTTGAAAATTCTGGGTTTAATCATACTTCAAAATTTTTTATTTTTATTTTTTTTCTCATCTTCTTCAAAAATCAACAAGATCAAAATCAAGAAGACAAGAGTGAAAGAGTTCTGGATTCAAGACACTAGTATTTTATTTTTCTCAACAACTCAATAAAATCATCAAATAACTAAAAGAAAACACTTTTCAATTTTATTTTTTATTTTTTTATTTTTATTTTTATTTTTTTATTTTTATTTCCATCTTCTTCAAAAATCAACAAGATCAAAATCAAGAAGACAAGAGTGAAAGAGTTCTGGATTCAAGACACTAGTATTTTATTTTTCTCAACAACTCAATAAAATCATCAAATAACTAAAAGAAAACACTTTTCAATTTTATTTTTTATTTTTTTATTTTTATTTTTATTTTTTTATTTTTATTTTTTATTTTTATTTTTATTTTCAGTCTTAATCAGAATCAAAGCAAAAGCTAGCACCAGTCCATACATTGGATCAAAATAATCTTAACCATTGGTATTTTTATTTTTATATTTTTCATTATTAAAACTCTTATCAAAATAACTCATCAAGATTAAAATTTTATTTCTTAGTTTTTTATTTCAGTCTTAAAAATTCTTATTAGTCTAAAAAAATCTCAGTCTATCTTATCTATACTAGAATCTGTCCTTAAGGTAGCACTTTCATTCTTCTTTCTTATTTTTCATTCTTGTTTCTCTCATTCTTGTTATTTTTATTCTTCTGACTGAAACATTATCCTTAAGTTTCCAACTTATTACTGTTCACATCATCTGCTCCAGGTAAAGTAGTTTTCCATTCTCTTTGTTTCCAGTTTCTTTTCTCATATGACTGAAACATATCTGTTCACATCATCTGCTCCAGCTCACTGCAACAAGTAAGATGCTGAAGAGCTTGTAGGACCCCCAGATGCCTTCTTTTATGTTCTTCTTGTGCCTAGAGGCGAACCACACACTCCTTGTAGCTTGGAAGGACTTTGGTAACTGTATTGTCCCATGTGGGACGCTTTTTGGGGGCTTTCTGTATTTTTGGTTGAGTACTGGGGGTTCTGAACCTCCTCTGAGTATTTTTCCCGTGTTTAGTCACCTCTAAGGTTCTTAGGATTAACTTGGTATCCTTGTGGCGCTATTGGTTTGGCCAGGATAAATACTGGAATGCAGCCTGTATTGCTACTAGTGTAATACAGCTATTTTCTGTAGAACCAAGTGTTTGGTCATGTATCTG
The DNA here is from genome assembly GCA_000785685.1 of Uromyces viciae-fabae. NCBI lineage: Eukaryota > Fungi > Basidiomycota > Pucciniomycetes > Pucciniales > Pucciniaceae > Uromyces > Uromyces viciae-fabae. The sequence continues at coordinate 4,722 of JNCO01005851.1, read as the reverse complement.
CTCTTGTAACTGTATAAAGGGTTAGTTCAACGTGTAAACATGTGCTGATAATTATTTGGGGCGCTCTGAGGTCATTTTGAATGATACAGATACTCCACAAACATGTGCTATAGCTGTAATGAGGCTTGCGGACCATGTGCTTTCCATCTTACCTCATGTTTGGTCAAGCCCCTTGTGTATGTAACATAAGTGGGGCTTTCTGTATTGCTTTTCCACCGTGTGGAAGCTTTGTTTCTGTTTTTTTGCAATTTAACAAGACATATAGGTACATGTGTTATGTATCCTGTATTCTCAGTATTCTTGTTTCATAGTAACTGTATTGGCCTAACTTCTAAACTAAGCATAAATCCGCTTTTCTGCATGTATTTTTGGCTTAGCCCATAGGTGGCTTATAACACAGCTTACACATGACATTTTTCGCAAGGTGTTTACACATAAACATGCTTAAACTAGTTTTGTAGTAGTTTCTGCCCAGTTATGGCAAAAAGGTTTAAGGAGTAGGAATTTGGGGGTACACCCAGTGAGCGACCCTAGGTTATTTTGCATGGGGACTTGTTTTATGAAATAATATTTCTACTATTGATACTCCTTTGGAGAGTTTTCGTTACTTTACTGTTTATAATAATATTTTTGGTAATAAAAATATTATTCATATTTTATAATTCTGCTATTTGTTAGTTGGCTCTAACATAGTAGCCAGCTGACAGTACCGATTCCCATGGATCTGGACCTTGACCCAGCAATTTTCCAATTCCTTGATGACAATGAAAATTTAATTAATTAAATTCAAATAAATACCTACCTGATCCATTTACTCCAGCAAAATCAATCCAATTGGGGTGGATCAGTACCCGGTCGAATCACAACAATCAAAATTGGCTTCGAGCAGACTTCCAGCTCTTCAAAGACTAATTTTCCAATAATCCAACCTACCCAGAGTTTATGTTCCAGCAAAGGTTCCGGATGCAAATAGGTCTCTTCCGCAGGATTGCAGAAGTAATTCAACAGCAAGATTCTTATTTTATTCAGAAGCGTGATGCGGCGGGGTGTTTGGGCTTCTCTCCATGTCAAAAAGTGACCTCTGCACTTTGAATTATGGCATACAGATGTAGTGCCAACTCTTTTGATGAGTAAACACAAATGAGTGAGATTTCTTCAATTCATCTTATTTATTTCATCTTTGTTTTTATTACATATCATTAAAATTTTTATTGGGGGCCCTTAAATCCACTACTCAATAACCTTAGTTTCACTACCAAATTGCGGGTTTTTTTTTTGATTTTTTTTTTTTTTTAAATTGGCCAGTTTTTGAAAACCCGCCCTGATTTCAAAAAAATACACTAAGTTTTTTTAAGATTTTGAAAGAATAGGTCATTGTTAGCGATTTCATCACAAAAATTTTCCTCTTGTGTTTTATCGTGGTTATCCTGATGAAAGGGGAATTCATTCTCATTGAAAATCACATTACAAGATACAATAATTTTTTCATTACTTGGATCTAAAAACTGGTAAGCTTTTGCACCTGGTTTGTAGCCTATATGGATCAGTTCCAAAGCTTTTGATGATAATTTGTCAATCTGATTTTTCTTTATTTTTGTGTAAGCATGAGTACCTATAGTTCTCAAGAATTTATAATCAACATTATTGTAAGATTGGGATTCATCTCCTTCATTCATTCATAATTTGTAAGGGATCTTATGATTAATAGTGGAGGATGGAGAGATGTTGATGAGAAAAGAGGCAGTAAGGGAAATTTCCCCCCAGAGCCATTTAGGCAGCTTTGCAGCCGAGATAAATGCTATCATCTTCTCAATTAATGTTCTGTTGAATCTCTCTGCAACACCATTATGTTCTGCTGTTTCAGCAGGACCTTGTTCAATAGTTATTCCTTTTTCAGATAGGAAATCTTGGAAAAACTTAGATTTATATTCACCTCCTTGATCAGATCTTAGTATACAGATCTTATGTTTGTTATTGGACATGAAGTTTTCAACATAATTGACATATAACTTGAAACATTTAAAGGCATCAGACTTAGATTCAAGAAGATATATTTTATTGAACCGTGTATTATCATCAATAAAAGTCATTATTTATCTGAAACCTGTAATTTTATTTACAGGCATAGGACCAAGTAGGTCAGAGCAAATATGAAACAGTGGGCGAGAAGAAATAGGGAAAGATGATTGGAAAGGTTTTCTTTTTATTTTTACCATTACACAAAATTTACAGAAACAGGGGTGGATGGAATCCCCCTCTCAATCCAAAGGATATTGTTGGCTGGAATCTAGAGATGGATGACCCAGACGTGCATGCCCAACATCAGAAAATAAATTGCATGATTCTGGTCTTGAGGATACCTGCGCACTTACCTTCCATAGATTAATATTGAATCTGAAAGATCAAATGGACACTTTCTGCTCTGTAAACTCGATTGTCATTGTATTTCTGGAAAAGTTCACATTTACTCCAGAGTTAATGATTTTTTGTATTGATAATAGGTTAGCAGACAGTTCAGGGCAAAAATAAATGTTATGGATTTCTAAAGTAACTTGTTCATCCTTGTCATTTTTTGCAAGCAATCTTACTGATCCCTTAATATTTGCCATTATTCTAACATGAGAACTTGCAATATTAATATATCTAGCTTCACATTTCTCAGGGTTAATGAATACATTGATATTGTTTAACAGGTGAATACTAGCCCTGTAATCAGCAATAAATTTGCGAGTAAATGAAAAAATATGGTTGACCGGATTATGGACAATAACAAAGGCTGTTTCTATGATTAATGTAGCAATATCTTGAGTATCTTGGCTCTTTGTGTTTTGATCATTTAATTCTGCTGGTTTAGCAATATTAGCAGTTTCAGAATTCTTCTCTTTATCCAAATTGTTCTTTGAATTTTTCTTTTTAGCTTTTTGTAAGAAACACTTGGCATCGGTATGGGATGTGCTTTTATGTATACTACATTTTTCTTTGTTTTCAACTCTTAATGATTTAGATATTTTCAAAGCTGTGCTGGCATATTCATTTGAGTCAGAATTCTTGATTAAAGCAGCTTCAGATAGCAGTCAATCATATACTTCCTTTGTAGTAATAGACTTCTTTGAAAACATCAATTGAGTTATGTTGGGAAAGTCTTCTTGAGGTAACTTTATAAGCATAAATATTGTGAGTGCGTTGTCAGGTATCTTGAATATAGGATTATTTGCTGTAATGTAATTTTATCTTTTGATGAAGCACCCTGAGTTTCATTTGATAATCAATAAGTCCACTGGTATCTTCATACCTGAAATAGACTATATGAGAAATAAAACTTGTGATAGCAAAATCTTTGGAAGAACCATGACGTTCTTCTAGAGCTTTGAAAACTTCCTTTGGCTTGCTTGAATGGATGATGAAGTTGAGATGTTTTTTTGAAATGGTAAGTCTGATTTATGGAAGAAACTGGGCCTTTTCTTGTCCATAGACATTGGCATCTTTTTCATATTAAGGTTGTTCAATATCTTTTGTTATGTATTTTATTTTCCCCATTGCAGTTAAGTGTCCAATGAGATTCTGTTTCCATTCAAAAAAATTGTTTTCACCAAGTTTTGGTATAAGACCAAGTGCTTGATTCAAAGGATTGAAATAATTTGTTGTAGAAGTCATTTTAATTGGATATAACTCAATATAACTCTATTTTATTGACTTTTAGGATGAAGATCTTAGATTTCAAATTTGCAGAGGATGAAAAATTGAAGAATTACGTCAAGTATAACTAAGAAGTCATTTTAATTGGATATAACTCAATATAACTCTATTTTATTGACTTTTAGGATGAAGATCTTAGATTTCAAATCTGCAGAGGATGAAAAAATTGAAGAATTACGTCAAGTATAACTAATAAAAGTATGATTAATGTGAATAAGCAGTAGTAGGACTCTGGGCTCATAACCTGTTAAACTCAGGTTTGAGATATGAGATTCTAAAGAAAATATTCCTTATATTAAGCAGTATTACTGAGTTTTATAACTATGTGAACTAATTGTTTTATTTCTAAGGAGAGGAAATAATAGTAGATTAATAGTTTTAATTTTGCACAAAGCTGAAAACAACATGGATGAGGAAAGAAATTCTACATACAATAAGAGTAAAAGGAAAAATAACAACATCTATGAACAAAGGAAAAATAAGTTGAAATTATTTACATAAGTGCTAACAAAAGAATGTTTAGGAAGACTGAGGAAATGTTTGTTGAGTGTTGATGTTTATGTCTAAGCAGTGTTGATAGTGAAAATTTAGGCCCCCAGTAAATTCACGGCATTTTTTTTGCCAAAACATGGCAATTTCCACGGAATTGCCGTGTTTTGAACTCAAAATTGCCATTACACGGCAATTGCCCTGTTTTTTGGCCATTAAACGGCAATTGGGGTGAATATGTCTTTTTTTTACACGGCAATTTCCGTGTAATGGCTAAAAACTTAAATAATTAAGGTTTTAGCCACCACATGGCAATCCCAATTGCCGTGTTGGCTAAAAAAAAGGAAAAAAAAAAGATAAAGAAAAAGTAAATGAAAGATAAATAAAAAATAAAGAAAAGAATAAACATAAAGACAAAAAGAAAAAGAAAAAGAAAAAGAAGAAACATACAGATAAAAAGGAAAATGAAATGGAAAATAAAATAAAATAAAATAAAATAAAATAAAACAAAATAAAATAAAATAAAATAAAATAAAA
>KN362385.1:1753-13644 GCA_000785685.1 Uromyces viciae-fabae | reverse complement strand
GCCAGACGGCCTCCTGACGTCAAAAGGCGGTGCGCGACAGGTTTTGGGCGGTGCGAAAAACAACCCCCTAAAATAAAATAAAATAAAATAAAATAAAATAAAATAACAAATAACAAATAAAAATAAATGAAATAAAATAAAAATAGAATAAAAATTAATTAAAGATGAAGTAAAAAATGTACAGAAATAAAATTATGTTACTTGTTAGTGCAACATCAATTTTCTGATGCTAGAAATAACCAAATTTCTGAGTGCTAATTCATATTTAGCTCCATTTATCAGCTACATTAGCTCCAGGTATTGGCTACAAGCTAATTTTCCCCTAATATGTAGCTTTAGCGACCTGTAACCACTAAGCTAGAAATTCTTGGAAATTTGTGTAGCTGTTCAAAAGCTAAAGTAGTGCTATATTTAGAAGAGATAAAAATTGCAAAAGAAACCTCAAAAAGAAAGAAAAAGCAAGATAAATAGGGAACAGAGCAAAGAAAACTACACAATGATTTGTTTCTCTGCTCCCTATTTCTTCACTTTTATAATATTTTTTGAGGAAATTCAAAGTAAAATCAGGGTCTTGACCAGAGGACACTCATTGGAAATTCAGATGAATGATCAGTGTTTTGCCATGTGACCCTTGGGGGAATCCATTATCCCTCCAAGAAGACAGGAAGCTGATTTGATTATGTCATATCAGTGATTTGGTGTCACTGGGCAGCCAGCTCCCTGGTTTTTTCTCTGGTGACCGTTGCTCCCTCCGCCACCACCAATCAAGCATCAATCCCCTCCAACAAGCAAGAACCAGCAACCACCTACTAACTTTGCACCTCTAACAGCAAACCTGTTTTTTGTTTTGAAGATTTCCATGAAACAATATTATTATTAATTAAAATAATGTAACCGGTAGTAGACCTTCTTGTTATAACACAATTACCCCAGTCTGCATCAACATGAGCAACAATATTAAAATTTTGACTTCTTGTTAAAGTTAAACTAATTTCAAGAGTTGACTTTAAATAAATAAAAATTTTAATTCCAGCATTATAATGTATTTCTCCTGGTGACTCTAAAAATTGTGAAAAAGTACTGACTGCATAAGCAATATCAGGTCTAGTTAAAACACTAAGGTAAGTGAATGAACCAATTAAAGATCTGTAATCTTTATTTAATAATTTAAAAGATTCTGATTGTTGTTCATTTGCTTTTATGAGTTGAGTTAATGGTTGCATGGGTGTTTTTGAATTATAATTTTCATTGATATTAAATTCAAGTAGCTTTCTTTCTATATGCTGTTTCTGATTAAGTATTATAGTGTCTTGAGTTCTTTTGATATTCATTCCCAACATCAATCGAGATTCACCAAGGTATTTAACCTGCATCTCCCCCGCGATTTCTGTTTTAAAAGCTAAAGGATTCTTCCTAATAATTATCATGTCATTGACATGCGCATAAATCCAAGTTGATTCTTGTCTTGAATCATTTCACAAAAAGACGCACAGGTCAGCAATTGATGTTTTGAAGTCAATTGATTCAAGAAAAATCTTTAATCTTTTGTACCACGCAAGATAGGATTGTTTTAGCCCATATATAGCTTTATTTAAATCAAAGATAATGTTCTTATCACAATTATATCCGGGTGGTGGTAATAAGGTTACTTTTTCTTGTAAGGGTGCAGTTAAGAAAGCGCTCTTAACATCAAGTTGATGAATTAACAAATTATTATTAATAGCAAAAATTAATAGAAGTCGTAATGAGGAATTTTTTCCAGTTGGAGCATAACTAATATCAAAATTTAGGCCGTATGTTTGTCTAAATCCTTGTGCACAAATACGTGCCTTAAATTCTATAATTTTGTTATTCTCTCCTAATTTTTTTCTATACGCCCAAGTTGAAGGAATTGGTTTATCCTCTTCTCGACGTATTCTTTCATTCCAAACTTTATAATTCTTAATGTTTTGTTTTTCCTTTTCTTCAGCTTTTTTCCATTCATTTGTTTCTTCCCCTTGGATTGCTTTGAAATGATTTTTAGTTACTTGTACATTTAATGACACACCTCTGCGATTTACATCTAGAATATTTGATTTCAATATTTTTCCTTCAATATTTTTACTTGCAATTCTTTCTTTAGGTATTTCTTGTTGTTGTTCTTCTTCAATTGGTAAATTACTTTCAGCAAAAGGTAAGATGTTTTCTTCATAAAAACTAGGTAAATCATTATCAAGTAATAGTTCATGAATCGGATTGATTGACTGAAGATAAGGAAAATTTTCTTCATTAAAATAAACATGTTTTGTAATAAAAACTTGTTTATCTTTTACTCTTACAATTTTATATGCAGAATAATCATTAGCATATCCAATTAAAACAGCATCCCAAGTAATTGAATAAAATTTATTTCCTTGTAATTTCTTGGGAATTGATACAAATGCTTGACAACCGAAAGGTTTAAAGAATGACAATTTTGGTTTCTTTTTAAACATTAATTAAATCGCTGAACTTTTATGTTTTGAAAGTGAAGGTAAACTATTAAGAGTTAAAGAAGCTGTTTTGACAGCTTCTCCCCACCATTCTGGTGATAAATTAGCCTTCATTAACATACAGCGTGCCATATCTAAAATTTCTCTATTTGCCCTTTCAGCAAGGCCGTTATGTTGAGGCGTATAGGGTGGAGCAATGTTATGTTGTATTCCTTGATTTTTAATAAATTGAGAAAGAGTATTGTTACAGAACTCTCCTCCTCCATCTGTTATCAATTTTTTAAATTTATGACCGCTTTGTATTTCAAAGAAATTAATAAAATCAATTATTGCTTGATTTGCATCTGATTTTTGAGATAATAAAGTGATATTAATGTAACCAGTAAATTGATCCACTAAAGTTAAGAAGTATTTCTTTGAACCATTTGTAGAAGGAGTAACTGGCCCTACTAAGTCACCATTAACTGTTTCTAATGGATATTGAGTTGAATCAAAATGATTATTAAACGATTTTTTCATTAATTTTCCTTTTAAACATGCTCGACAAGAATTAATTCTGTTTAAATCTTCATTTGGAAGAATATATTTCATTCTTGATGATCCCAGATGGCCTAAACGATTATGCCATAGTTCGTAATTATTGATTGATTTTTCAGTATTCAAAGAAAATGAATTCTCTACTAAAGAGCTTTTTAAATCTATAAGCTCGAAAATTTTATTTTCAATACTACAGTTAAAATAAGTATTTTCATCCATAATAGTTCTACAACTACTACCATTTCTTTGTATAGTAACTTGATTTTCAAATAATTTTGAAAATGATATTAAACATTTTGAAGCTTCAGGGCAAAATAGTGCTTCTGTTAAATAAATTTTACCTCCATGAGGTAAAAACAGTTCTACATCTCCTATTTTTGTTGCTACTAAATAAGCTTCATTTTTACCAGTAATGATTTTCATATTTATATCTTTAAAATTTTTAAAATATTTAATATTACTAGGGATCCTGGTGGCGCATGCGCCACCAATCAGCTCCCCCTTCTCTTCAGGATTTCTTCCCACCACTGTGATGGGGTCGGAACCAAAAGAAGTTGTTCAGGGTTTTCATAAGGGATTTTTGTGCCCCCAATGATTCCTCAGTATTTATATTTCGATGGCCAGAAAGGTAATTATCCTCAAGGAAAATTCCACATCTAACCTCTTCTGCAACAAAAATCATCCTTATATAGAGAGGAATTAATCTCAAGGACTATTCCACATTCAACCCACTTGCAACATAAAAAGAGCCCATATTTTAAATATAATGGAATTCTTGAAAGTTGAGAACTTCATTATCCATCTCACAAGCTCTAAAACCATTCAGCATTCAATCCATTCCACAGAAAAAATAAACCACATATTTTGAACCAGGTTGATTTGATCTTTATAATTTTGATAATTTTTATATTACACTTAGAAAATTACCTTTTTCAATCTTTTGCAATGTTTTTCAATCATTTCAATCCAATATATATTTGATGATATTTTTCATTTAATTATGATTGATTTGGTTTTCTCTTTATATCAAAATTATTTAACATATTTTGGAAATTGTTGAACACCCATTTTATTTTATTTTGGGTCATTGGGCTGGGAGCATCAATTATTTTGAAAATTTAATGTTTTATTTTCAAAATAAGGGATTCAAAACAAAGAGAAATATGCAGAGAAGATAAGGGATTTAAAACAAAGAGAAATATGCAGAGAAAAACTATCTCCAAGTAAATGAGTCCAAGTAACTGAGATGGTGGACAAGACCATGCAAAGAAAATTTTGGAAGAGGAAAGGGCCTAAATTGTTTGGCAAACTAATTGCAATTGAAAACAATTTTTTGAGATCATTCCTCCTCTTCAGAAGGTATCATCACTGTTTTCCACAGATATAATCCTTCCTGAAGTGATTTAAATGTAATTTTTTCATCAATCATTTCTGGATCTGCCCCCCGGCTGTGTCACTCTACCATATTTTTACACTACTGTTTCGGAATTGTAGCCTCATTGAAAAAATTTTCAGTCCAACATATAAACTTAGACCCTTTGAATATTCCCACTTGCTCATGGAGAAACAAACTTCAATGTGTTTTCACCATTCTAATCATATCATTGGTAATACATTAATGACCTCAACAAAAGGTGATAGATGAGGTTCAGCTTAGGTTCAGACCAACTTCATTCATATATCAGGTTCCCTTCAGTCTTGAATCAAAATTGACTTAAAACACACCTCACTATGTGTTGCTGAACAGATACCACTGGGTTCACTTCATAGGTTCACAGTAAGCACTTGCATGGCAAGTGCCTAGCAAACAGCCCTGGTGTTAACAAAAAAAAAAAATGAAAAATGAAAAGGTAAAAGATTTTTTATTTTTATTTATTAAATTTTACTAAATAATTTTAAATACTAATTTTTTTTTTTCTTATCATATTTAATGAAAAAAATATTATATATTATAAATAGGGGTTATGTTCAATGTATGGAAAGATGGTCATTGATGTAACAATTAAAATCAACCAAGTAAATAAAACCATTCATAAATAAAAACTAAAATATAAAACACATGAAAGTAGTGAATGAATACATCAAGTCAAACTTTTAGCTTAATTTTGTTTTTGTTCATTAAACAATGAATACCTTAAAAAAAGAATAAAAATTTATTTACTGAGTTTTTGACCCATCCTCAACAATTCATTTTTTTTTTGCTTCTTTTTCTAAGATTCTAAAAAAAAAAAAAAAAATGTTAAGATTCTAAAAAAAAAAAAAAAATCTATATCATTAATATTACTTTTGATTTTGTCAGTTTTATTGTTGCATTTGTAAAATTGTTTGAAAGTTGAATAAAAAAGAAAGAAAGTAATTATAGATCAATCAAGTATGAAAATAAGAACTCAACTTGGGGATTCAATTCAACAAATTCACCGCTCTACACTCAAGATGACAAATAGACTGAGTTTTTCTTTCTTGGATTTGCAAATGACGAAAAACCGTGAATGACAAAGATTTTAGGCTGGTGAAAGCTGAGATTCTTTGTTAGAGAATTTATTATCAGTCGTTAGCAAAGGTTGAGGAGTTTAAAGCAAGAATCAAGATTTGAATCAGGTAGCCATGAGACATCACTTACGGGCTGAAGCTTCTCTCGGTAATATCGATTCCACCAAGTCAAAACAACCAAAGAAAAAAGATTAATTATTCATTCATTGTTGATTATTGTAAGCTATCTCCAACTGGCAATCCAATCCTCCGAATGAATAAAATTTAAGATAAATAAGTAAAAACGAAGTATGAGTAGCTGTATATACAATCTTTTTTTCAAAAAGAAAAAAAAAAACAAAAAAAAAAAGAAGAGAAAAAGAATTAATCAGGAGAGTGAGAATCAGAATTTTTTCCATCAATTAAAATTTTTTAATCCAGATTAGATCCAAAAGAATTTGGTAAACCGAGTCAAGTTTTAGATAAAGTGAAAAATTTGAACAGCTAAGACAAGTTTATATTTCAGTTATAATACAAAATATGCCTAAGACAAAATCAGAAGAAACAAGAATTGCGTCCATGGTTTCGCACAAATGGGAGATTGCGAAGTTATAAGATACCGCTTACCTAAGACAAGGCGGTATGCTAAGTGTCAATGAGAAATAGGAGTGTGAAATGGAGAAACGGGTCGGCTTTGTATTAAAACAAAGTAAAACGAGAGAAAGTGGAGAATGTTGTAACTTAATGAAGTAAGATTTAAGGAACAATGAAGCGATAGAAATAGATGATGATGTTTTTAGTTAATTTAAGCTGAAATATTATAAATATTGAAGAATAGAGATTTTGGTGGCGAGATGGGTCACTGCTATGATGAGAGAAATGAAACCTTATTTAAGGCAGATGTTTCTGATGTTGGTTCAAGGAACGGTTTTGAGTTTTCCTGATTCAGTTAGGCAGAAAATCGCAAGAGCACTTCTTCTGACTCACTGGTAGCGATCAAGCCTGATTAAAGTGCACAGCCTACCTGTTGGTAGGCTGGCATATACATCACACGGTTGCAGCCATGTCATGGCCTGACACGGTGGTAAGACCTTCTCTATTGACATCGTCGACTGAGACGGTAACAAGAGGTACGTTTTTTTTATTTCGTTAGTTCACTTCTCCAAGTCTGAACGACTTAAGAATGAAGCTTACATTTATCTGGATTACTAAAAATCTGACATAAAGCTGAAGTAGCTCCAAGCATAGGATGTATAAAAGCGATTGCAATAGCTTTTACATCTGTTTGACCTGATCCCTATCTGAAAGAATATAAATAAATATATATATAAATGAAATGAAAAAGAGATGTGATTTGATTTGAAAAAAAAAAAAAAAAAAAAGACATTAATGTAAAATAAAATAACAGAAGAAAGGATATAAAAATAAGATTAGTCACTTACTTGATTAACAACTTCCAATGGAATAGCTGAGATTGTTTGAGCTGTAGATGTAAAATTTTCTCTTAAATTTTCATAAGCCAAATGAGCACCTGCGATTAAATTAGGAGGTTGATAAGCGAATTTATTGAGTAAATGATGATGATCAGCTAATAGAAGTTTGATTAAGTTGATGATGAGCATGAAAGTCATTCCAGATAAGATAGCTGGTCAAGCGGGTAATGCAAACAACAATAGCTTTTTCAATTCTATCTCTTAAGCCTATGAAATCTTATTCGACCCTGTGAAATGATGTCAATTTGATTCTATTGATAAAAAATTGATGATGGATACATACCAACCAAAAAAGATGTTAACACGATTCCAGATGAATTTATTCAGCTCTATTGTCCTGTCTTTGAACGGGAGGGTTGGTTTAGCAGCCAGCTTTTTGTGCCTTCAATAATTCTTGTGGTCTTTGCTTAGAGCCTATGATTTTGAAAATTGGAGAAATTTTCATCATTGTTGTGAATTCTTTTCCGCTTCAATAGATTCCTCAGATAAACTCGGCTTGATAAGTCTCCTTGTTTGATAATTCGTACAGTTTCTCCAATAGTTGTGTGCTATTGAGGGTGAAACCATATGGAGACTGACACTTCCACTGATACTGTTGAAACAGTACGGAAAATGTAGACTACACGACGTGAAAATGCTGTAAATGACTGAAACAGGGGGAGAAAACCATGGCGTTGTTGATAAATATGGACAATGACATATGTGTAGCTAGTTACAATCTTGTAACAAGGGCCTACAACAGCTCAATCAAGCCGGCGGTCTCAAGAGTGAATGCAGAATTGGTCTATAAAAGAGACTGCTATGTGTCTCCTAATCACCAGCATTATGGACCTGCCCACCAATGTGGGGTGGTCTAGCTCACCGCTTAACAAGCTTTAAATGTAGATCTGGTTTCTTCAATTGACCTTAGGGGAATTATTGAATTTTTTTTTTAAGAAAACCAGATTTATAGATTGTTAAATTAAAAATATGATGGCTAGCGCCACTATCTAAAATAAAATAAGTCGTATGACCAAATTCACTAGCACAATGCGCAAAAGAAGGTTCTATGTACTCATTGTTACTAGTAATTCTTTGTTTTAAATTTGATTGACTAGTAACTCTATTTGCTGAAGGTTTAACTCGTTTTCTTGAAGTTCTGGGTGAACTGACCAACATCTTTCAATTGAATGATGAGCTTCTTCACTATGTCTTCCATTTTGACAGCCAGTATTAGGGTGAATAGCCCAACATCTGTCAATGGAATGCATGGGCCGCATTAGGATTATGTTGTCCATTTCGACAACCAGACATTCTTTTTAAATTGTTTTGATTATTGATTGCCAATACAGTAGCTGATGGTGAAGAAATTTGCTCTGGGGTTGTTTTATCATTCATAGCTATATCTTTAAGTTTCATAAATAAAACATCCGGTGTAGCTAGTGTTTTATCATCCATTAAAAGAGACTCCATCAAATGTGATCTTTTTTCTGTTACTCTAGTAATTAAACAACAACTAATAATTTCTGATGGAATTTTAAATCCAGTAGTATCAAATTCTCTTAGACATGATTCTATTTGATAAATAAATTCTGATAAATCATTTCCAAGATAAATATTAAGCCAGATTTTCCATACTCTACATAAAGCTAATACTGTAAAACTGGCTAATTAATTTTCAATTTTATTCCAAATAATAAAAGGATTAAATTGATTTGATTCTGTAACCATTGTATTATATAAATTATCTTCTATATTTGCGCAAATAACATAAGCTGCTTTGTTCATTTTCTTCTGAGTGGAATCATCGATAGGTTCTGATTGCGGATTTAAGCATAGATAAAATAAATCTTTATAAGTAAGGTATCCAATCATCTTTTTTCTCCATATCGTGTAATTTGATCTGGTAAGTTTTGGTATTCTATCTTTTTCTTCTTTATCAGAATTTGGAGAAGACATGTTCTTCAGTTTTGCCTTTTGTTTCTTAAACGTAAAAATTGTAAGCGCAGTCGAGACTTTAAATCTGTCAAATTTAAGACAACTAAAGATATATTTTATTACTTTTTAGTTAATATATTCTTTTAATAGTTTTATACAATTTAAAATATTTTAATATAAAAATCAAAAAGAAATAAATAAAAATATAAATTGAATTAATATTTACCTAAAGGCAAAACTGGCTATGCCTAATATTGATAAAGAAGTATTTTATTTTAATAATAGTTAATAAAAATTTAAATGTAATTTAATAGTTTTAATAAAATAATGAATATAAAAAGAAAAAATAGATAAATTAAAATAAAGAAAAATAAGAAATAAGAATTAAAATAAGAATGATTATAATATTTAATTAAATATTATCAATTTTCTAAATATAATTTATTAATTATATTTATTTTTAATAACTTTTCTTTTTAATTAAAAAGAAAAGAAAACGATTATAAATTTTTATATATTTATTAATTTATAGAATTTATATTTATTTATTTTGTTTTATTATATTTCGTTGTTGCTTCGTTTTTTGTTTATTCTGGTTTGTTTTTATGATTATTTTATTCTATTTCAAAAGGAAGAAAGAATGAAAAGAGTTTATCATTAGTTATTCTACTACGATTTGTTTCGCTCATTTTTCATTCATAATTTTATTGTACATCATGATCATGATGTCATTTTTATGATGTAATAATCATTTCAATAATATGCTGCGGCATTTCACATTCATATTATTTTAATTTTTTATTTTTATTTTTATTTAATTTTAATTTATATTTTAAAAACTCACAATTTTATTTTGATTGTTAAAAATTTAATTTAATTTTTATCTTAATCGGTTTTATTTTTATATTTAATTTGTTTAATTATTTTGTTTTGATTAAAACTGTTTTTTTTTCTTTTGATATTCTGACAAAATGGAGGGACATTGACTATTTCAAGTCTCATGTATTCCCTCACAGCGTTGAGAGTGGTGCTGTGGGATCAGCAGCACTTTGACGTAGGTCCCAATTCAAGATAAAACATTGGGCACAAAGAATGAAAAAGAATGTGCGTATTTTCCCATTTTTATTGGCCCCATCAGATCTAATTAATTCCTTAGGCTAATCCATCATTTACACCAATTATAGTTGCGTAATTTGAGCACCTCCCACAAAATAGAGGCATTTGTGGTGCTTGTCTCCAGGGACCCGGATTCAAACTTGCTGATTACGGGTGGTAGCTTACTGGGTGATCAATTTGTTGACATGATGACACAAAAGGTGCCTAATCCTTGTAGGGATTTTTTTTCATTTGTGAGTGGACAAATATCCATACGAGACATTTCCAGAGTAGAGCCGCCAGCACCAGTCAAACCCAAAAGGCAGCCCAGATGCACAAACATTGAACCGGAGGATGCTTATGATCTTGGTGAGGCTTCTTTGATTGGATTTGGTAAGTAATTGATGATTGTCTTGCCTTTGTTCAAATGTGGTTACAGGCAACAAAATGTCGAATTTAAAGGCTGTGCGCAAAAAATTAGGGAAAGAAATATGTGAGTTAACCAAAAATCTCATGTGGTGACTATCGTGGCTGAACTCTACTTTTGATTTCATCAGATGATGCCACTCACGGTGAGCGTGATAATGGTTGGCCATGTACAAATACACAGGCAGAGTTAGAAGTGTTGGATTTTTTATTGAGGGTGAAGCATAATGAAATTGGTGTCACCCCCCAATGTTTCTGTGGGTGTTCATCTGATATGAAGAACAAGCTACTCAAGATGATACTCATGGCGCTTGGTGAGGGCTGGGTGGAGCTAATTGGCCCCCCAGCACCTGTGATTGAAGCCGGTGGGTGTAGTACGATTGAGGGTGCCAATCAAGAAGACCATAGCAGAAATGGGGGTGCCAATAATGCAGGCAAAGAAACACAGGCTGCGTCAATAGGCAATCAAGCAGTGGTGCGAATTGGTGGAAAAAAAAAGGCAAGCGTAAGACAACCAATAATCAGTCAAAGTCCAAGTCCAATTGGAAACCTCATAAGAAACTACAACCACCTCGTCAAGCCCAAAGCAAGCCACCTCAACATGCACGTCAAGTTGCATCAAAAAAGAAGCGCCGGGTCACAAGCAATTCTGATCATGAATCTGACTTGCATCCAACATCCTGTCGACACACAGTAAAAATAAAAGGGCTGATAATTGAAGATTCCTCTAATCAAGTGACGGGGAAGCCAGTGGATTGGACAATTCCAATCACCCCTTAGGCACCAATGTGGACAATGGTATCTTAGATGATGATGTGATAGCAGATTTACTGGGGGATTGATATGGTGTTTTCATTGTCTGCTCCGTTTCTGACTGTTCCGTTCTGTTTTATTTTCTATGACTCTTTCAACTTTTTCACTTTATTTTTATTTTCTCCCAATTGTCCTCTTTTTCATGTGATACGTGCTCATGTTCCTGTGGAACTCAACCTTTTTTGAGTCTTTTGGGTTGTTTTTTTAAATTTGGATGGATTGTTTGTACTTGTATATCAAGATAATTTGCATAAAAAAATAGTTGAAACAATACACGCAGAAAAATTATTCTTCTAAAAAAAAACCGGAACAAAAAATCTAAAATGCATTTTTCACAAAAATAAGTCAAGAGTAGCTCGGGGTAAATGGTTTCCTGTTGGAGATGTAGAGGTGTGTGTTGTGTGTGTAGTTGTGACGGACTTAGTATAGGCGAGCGGGTGTGTGATACCTGTGTGTGATTGGGTGGGTGTAAGGTTGAGCAGGGTGAGGTGAGCTGTAAGGGTAGGCCGGCCGAGTTATGAAGGACCGTGGGAAATTCAGAATGTTTGAGGCCTGGCGGCCGGGCACGCATACAAGTTGTAGCGGTCTACAGAGGTGGTGGGAGGGTGGCAGATAGCCGGTCTTAGATGAAAGGGCCGCCGGTAGGGTTGACGGCGCCATAGGGTTGACG
>KN362383.1:552-12869 GCA_000785685.1 Uromyces viciae-fabae | reverse complement strand
CCCTCTTTTGTCCATTGACACTGAGGTTTTAGTCTGATCCTTTGATCATTATTTAATTCATCAAAACTGATCCTTTGATCATTATATTTCCCAGTCCAGTTTTTCTTCAGTTTCAAACTTTGCCTTCCTTTCAAACAAAAAAAGAGCCAATATTTGAAAAAACCGCTTTGTTCGTCCGAGACTGTAAATCTATTAAAATTATAAATTTCTGAAGGTAATTTATATATAAGTTTACAAAGCTTTTCTTTTAATAAACAAAAATATATATTTTAAGATAAAAACATAAAAATAGAAAGAAATTTAAACTATACCTGAAGGCAAAGTTGAAAATAGCCAAAACAATTTAATTAATAAAAAATAAAAATAATTGATAACAAAAATTGTTATAGAAATATAATATAAATATTATATAAATATTTTGTAAAAATAAAGTTAAAATAATATTTTAATGATTTTAAATAAAGTAATGATAATATTTTGAATAGTTCTTTTTAATATTGAAAATAATTAAACAGAAAAGTAATAAATAAAAATTCTTAATCAAAATATTTATTGTATTTTGTTGAGAATAAAAATACTCTTAAAGTTAATTTTTAATTTTTTAGCTTTTAATAAATTGAAAAATTAATCGAAGAAATGATTCAAAAATCAGAGTAAAAATGAATCATGACATCATTTTAAAAGAAATAAAACATCGCATCATAATGAGCTGTGAATCTATAAATGATTTCATAGAAATAAGACGATCAATAAAAATAAATATTTTAATTAAAAATAAAATAATCATGAATGCTTACGTAAAGCTAAAAATCATGATTTAATAACGTTCATCCATAGTATCATAAATCTTTGAAGATTTCTTTACAACTATGATGAGAAAAAATATTAAAAACATTTATTAGAAAAATAAATGTAAATTTTAAAATATTTCATAATAAAAATCAACACTCACCAAAAGGAGTGGAAAAATTATTTATTCTTTTTAAAGAATTAACATTGGCTTCTGCAGAAACTTGACAAAATTAACCCAGAGTGCACTCTGGCCCCTTATTTCTTCATAGGGATAAAAAACTCCAGTTTATCTGGCCCCTCTTGTAGAAATTACTACTATAAAAAGTATATATATACATTTTTTACTCCCCTACCTGCACCAAACCGTGCCATAATTAGCCTTAAAACTATTTATACTTACCTTGCAGAGTGTGTAGCTAAATGGTTTGACATCCTTGGCATCACAGCATCTGACAGTCACACAGTTTTGAAGGTTCTTGTTGTTTTGGGTATATTGCGTAGTGGTGTGAGTGAGGATTGGATTGATGCGATTGGGGATTATATTAGCAGTGCAAGCTGTATCATTAAGAAAAGGATTGTCAGCTGATTGGTCCTTCACAATCATTTTGTGGAGGATGATGCAGCAATTCATGAGCTAGATGACATCTTCCTTCTCCCATAACCTACACCACGCAGTCAATATGTGCCATCATGCCTGAAGCACACCAAATTTTTGCTCAATTTATTTACAAGTGGATTCTTGAAGATTTGCAAAAATTTTTCATGCATCTTCTTGAGGGTTTAAGATAGAAGTAACCAGAGTAGACCATGGGGTATAAATTCTGTCGGAAAGGTAATATGTGCAGAAGTATTGGTGCCCATTGATTGTATAATTGATTGAATCTTCAGCTCCAGAAAGTAATCAATCAAAAATTTTGCTTTTTTGTAAGATATTTATGTCCTTGAGATCTGTTGCGACAGACTGGAGCAGATAGTGTGAACGATAAGTATTATTTCATAGAATAAGATGAGAGAGTGAGGAATGACTTACCTGGAGCAGATAGTGTGAACAATGAGGAAGAAGAGTTCGTAGCACTAGCTGATCCAGGTAAGTATACAAAGATGAACATGTCACAGGATGTGACATGTCAGTGAAAACAGAGAAATGAAGAAATAAAGAAAAAGGAAAACACAGCGGAGAAACAAAAGAAACAGAACATGTCACAGATTCATGACATGTGTGAAAGACAATGAGGGAAGCACATATGAGTATCTCAACAAGATCTGGCCGCAACAACTCTAAAACAATAAAATAAACAAAAAACAAAAAATAATGTCACCACAGAAATATTGCTGCCACCTGCATACAGGTGGCGTTTCTGTATCCCATTGATATCTCAGGTTTAAGTGATGTTGTATCTCATATCTGATTTTGGACTCGATATTGTTTAGATCACCATTTACTTAAATTTTGGAGCCTTGGCTCACAATGATGGGTAAACATAAAACCTGCAGTATTTACAAAGATTTTCCTTGAAAAGAAAATGACACATCATCTACAAATTACTGCAGTTGGTGTTTGAGAATTCTTCAAGTTTGGAAATGGAAAATTCTAAACAAGTCCTAAGATGGCAAACTTGATTTTCCAAGGACTAATAGAAATTGAACATGTGAATCAACTATTAATTATAATCTTTGAGGGATAGTCATGACTTTGGCCCTCTGATTATTATGAACACCAGTTGATGAATCAATGGGTCAATCCTACAACATGCAAATAGGGAACTTGTTATTCTTTGAGTAAAAAACATGTACTTAGAGCAGGTCCACCGTGGGGGCTAAATTAAGCAAGGCACATTAAGCCATATTGAGCTTCCAAAACTTTGTTCAGCACCACTACCACATATTAGTGGTGCTAAACACAGTTATAAAATAGATTTTTTTTGGGAGCTATAAACAGTGCCAGTTGATGAAGCACCCCCATATAGCCCCACCATGGCAGCAGAATCAGCAATTGTGGCAGGTGCAGCACCTGCAAATATACTTCACACTACCAAACTTGAGACTACCAGCTGTGGTTTTTTGTCCAAAACACAGGGTACTAAATTCATACCAGAATTGCACTAACTGAGAAGACCTCCAACAGTGGAGATTTTCGTACTTAGGATGAGACTTAACTTTGCTCCAAATCACCTCATAGATAAATATGGGTGCATTCACAATTTGCCAATTGTTCCCAATAGCTATGTTTGAAGCACTTAACCTGATAAGCCTTTGGGCTATGACACCTCCTTTGGGCTGTGGCAACATTTAGCCATACCTAATTGGTACAAAGTCAATGGTTACATATAGCTGTGAAAAGTTAAGATGAAGGTAATTTTTTATCTTTGATAATGGTTTTGAAACCTTCTTCAATAGGCCAATTTCAAAAAATTCTAAAATTGGCCTATATCAACTGACCTCAAACAAATCCATAAGGTTGGTTTTGGAAACATAACTCAAGTTTGTGAATACCTCAATTGCACTTGGTGGCTGTTGCAGGTAGGCTGAAGAAATTGAAGGTAACCAAAGTGGTGGCTGATTGACTGATTGGGAGGAGCAGGAAAATGAATTTTACATTCTTTATGTTTTTTATTTTTTTTGGAGTAATTTTTTTTTTCCTTTTTTTAAGTAATTTAATTTTTTTCTCTCCTTTCACTTTTTTCTTTTTTTTTGTTTATCTTTTATTTTATCTTATTCTTTCTGTTTTTTTTTTCTTTCTTTATTTTTTGTTGCTTCCTTCATTTTTCATCTTCCATTTTTTACTGCTTTCTTCATTTTTTATCTTCAATTTTTTTTTGCTCTCTTTATTGGTATCTTTCATTCTTTTGGATCTAATTTTCTTTAATTTTTTTCCTTTCTTTCATTTTTTTCCTTTCTTTTAATTTTTAATTTTTGCCTTCTTTCCTTTTATTGTTTTTATTCTATCTTGATTTTTTTTTATTTTTTTTATTTTTTTCACTTTTTCTCCTTTTTCTACCATAATTTTCTTTTCTCCCATACTTTTTTTTATCCTTCAACTTATTATTTTTCTGGAATTTGAAATTGAAAATCTTACAAAATTGACTCAATTGGAAGATGTTTCATTGAAGTGTCAAGAAAGAAAGTGATATAAAAACTTGAGATCAGCAACATTACTGGACCATGTTTCAGCATGATGATGACCATCCAACAATATCGGCCTATATATACCCTGGATGACTTGCCTTAGGCTCTTAGCCCAATTGTTCACTGTATGTGACTGAAAACATGTTGGACATGCAGATGGTAATTGGGTGTCTCTATCATCAATGGTGGGGTGTATTTTTATTATTGTTTGTTTGTTAGCTTGTTTGCTTGCTTGTTTTCTTTCAGCTGATTTTTTTTGGTTTCTTTGCTTCAAAAAAATTATTAAATTTTTTTTAAGGAACCAGCTATAATCCCTTGCTCCTTAAAAGAGGGGGGAAAGTACCAACATAACAGGTAAAAAAGTGACATGGAAAAGGTATCGGGGGCTGTGTACAGTATGTGTAGTACTGAGGAAAAATTTGGAGCATGCATTTTTAAGGCTGAAAATAAAACTCCAAAAGAAAACTCCACCAAAGCACTGGGAAAAATGGAGACAAGTAAAAAAAAAAGGTAATAGAGCAAAAGTAGGATGAAAATTTTAAGGATAAAGGGAAGAAAAGAACCAAACTGGAAAAGAACAAATAGAAAAGAATCCATAACAAAACAAACAAGAGAAAGGGCAAAAAAAAGGAAAAAAAAAAGGGAAAAAAAGGGAAAAAAAAAAGCTAGTTCATACTAGTCATACTAGGGGTGATCATAGAAAGATAATTTTCCAACTTGAGCAAGATTCAGGAATATCTCAGCCTTTTGGCCTATGTTTAACTTGTCATTATCTCACTTTCAATCACAAATCTGTCTCAATTTTCTAGCGCCATTTGACAACATGAAAAATAAGAGGATCCACCCCAAGAGGAGCAGGCTCTTATATCTATATCAAGAAAGAAAAATTTAAATACAATCATTTACACCCATACAGCCTAAAGCTACCCTGGGGAAACCTTTTTTTGCCAGGTCCTCAAATTTTACCACCCATCCATATATCATTTCCTCTGTGAAGCTCTGAAGCTCTGTGAAGCCAAGTGTTCAGGCTCAGGAATGTCACCATGCAACTCTCCTGGACCTTTTCTCACCTAGTTTAAGAAATATTTTCTGTAGCTGGTTGGGCCTTTTTGCTCAAGAAAAAATCTATGAATCCAATGGAATTTGTCCCATCCCACCCGCATTATTAAAACACCATGTTTGCACTTTTGGGCTGGGTTGCTTTGAAGAAACGGGCCTCTATTACAACTACACCTTGGGTGCCCTCTAACAAACATTGATGCCAGGATTTGTGTTTTAAAAACCATGGTTTAACCATGGTCAGCACCCAGCAAACTTTGGGAGTGAAAATGACCACTTGTTACCTGGGCTGGCCTGGTCCCTGGCCCCAGCCCAATGCAGACATCAAAATATGGGTTTTTTTTATTTTCTTTTGTAGCTTGACCAGGACCCAACACAAATAAAGATGGATGTGGATAGTGGTTCTTTGCATCTGACTCCAGTTGCTTAAATCATTAGTTCAATCCCCAATTGGTTAGGCTTGGTTTTGTACTTATTATTTATGGTTTTTTTTTTTTTCTTTTTTTTTTTTATTTGAGTTTGAAAAAATTACAATTTTTATATGCATTAATTAAATTGATTGAGTGGGTTTTAATCTGATCAGTCTCTTGGTACAAAACAAGAAACCAAGAAATGAAGAAATGATAGAATGAATACAAACGATACCAAATAAATAAATGAAGTAGTGACCAAGTGTAAACATGTATGCCAATAACAATGAAAATAGAAGAAGGAAATGAAATAGTGAGCAAGAACCATTGGTTGAGCCAACCAACACATTGGAGCACTCAAAGATGCCACTGGGGTATAATAATGCAGGGAGATGTTGGGTGGGATACAGGTGCATGATACAAGTGGACACACAAAATACCCAGGAAAAAACAAGCTTGAGTAAATTTAATCTCTGCTCATATAATGATGATAATCAGCTATGTGAAGGTTTTTGTTTTTTTAGCTTTTGTATTATGTATGGTACCATCTTGGATATTTCTACAAGTGTTTAAAGTTCTAAAATTTATCTGTAAGGACATAGCAAGATGGGTATACAATGGATTTTCTATGGGAGGAAGAGTACAATGTTGGTACTTTTTTGAAGCCCATAATAATTTAAATATACCTTTCTGCTTAGAGAAGTTGATGCCCACACCATAGTCTGGTATGACAAAATGACCACACCGCACATCATAGCCCTCTGTCGGATCAGCAAGTGAGCCACAAGCTTTCTTTTGTGGTACAAATAAGGCAAAGGCAAAGTCGGATATGTCACTTTCATCTTGATGTGGTGCATTACAGAATCCGTTTGAGGTGAAGGTAAGATGTGGAGAGCAGGAACTATTTCCAAGTGGGTCATTAAATGACAAGTTGGCAAAGGAGGGTATGTGATATTTCTGCATCAAGTTTCGATTGTTTTGGAACGGAATATGGGCCATGTTGCTGAAGAAATCCCCAAGCATGGTAGCAGCCCTCTCAGAGTGTGACATAGGTTTGTCGTATTGGCATTTGGCAGTTGGAGTTTTCAGGGCCTTAGTGTACCGACCAATCATCTCACCTGTTACCATGGCCTTACGCCAGCCAATGGCCCACATTTTTCCAGCCCAAGATTGTCAGCTGGCTACTATGTTAGAGCCAACTAACAAAATAGCAGAACAAAAATTAATAATATTTTTATGACCAAAAATATCATTATAAACAATAAAATGAGTAATCCTATATTAAGGAGGATGAATAGTATAAATATTATTGCATAAATGGATTCCCCATGCAAAATAACCTAGGGTCACTCACTGGAGGTTGTTAGAGTCAAGACTGGTAACGGGTAGCTAGGATGAAGGTACTGCGGATAGATAAGGTTGCGGGTATAATCTAGGTTAGGGTTGGATTGTTGTATTTAAGCTCTACTACGTTGTACTTCTTCTTTTCTTTATTCATTCTTCATTTTCTTGCCTCTTTACCATCTACTACACACCTCCAAATAGGTGTGTAGCTTCGTCTCAACTTCTTCCATCATCTCTCACTTGCTCATCGCGCGCCCTGGTACTCTATTAGGTTTGCTTCTCTCTCACATCATTTCTATTTTCTTTCCTCTTTTTCGTGCTGTCTCAACTCAATTCATTCTTCATTTTTCTTGCCTCTTTACCATCTACTACACACCTCCAAATAGGTGTGTAGCTTTGTCTCAACTTCTTCCATCATCTCTCACTTGCTCATCGCGTTCCCTGGTACTCTATTAGGTGTGTAGCTTCGTCTCAACTTCTTCCATCATCTCTCACTTGCTCATCGCGCGCCCTGGTACTCTATTAGGTTATGAGCCCAGCGCTTCACGAGCAAGCTGATAGTAGAAATTAGTTCTTGACGATCAACCACACCGTGGACGTACCAGAGGATTCAGACTTGGGTGCTTACCCGGCTTCACCTCCTGCAACTGAAAGGTGCACCTCAGTTCCTTGCTCAATCCCTGAAACTTTCACAACTGCCGACTCAGATAGCACTGAACTGCAAAACTCAAGTCAACTTAGAGAAACCGAATTAACTATGACTAACGAATCAGATAGTCTCCTAAAAACCTCTAGCATTGAAAAACTCAATGGCTCCAACTTTTCTAATTGGAGAAATTGTATTCTCACTGCTCTCGCTTACAAGGATTTAGACGACTTGGTTCTTCTTGATGATCCAGACAATTCCCAAAATCCACTCAACCCTGAACTTAAGCTAAAGAAAAAGAGAGCTACGACCTTCATTCGTCTCCATCTGGATCATCTCAACTTTACTAGATTTGTCAAGGATATCACCATCTACGAACCAAAAGCACTTTGGGATGCGATCTGTGCCCATTACGCCACCAAATCAATGGAAAATGCGGCTAACATCATGGATCGCCTCTACGGAATCACTTTTCAAGGGAATGTTCAAGAATCAATTAACTCATTTAGAGAAGATTTTAAACTTCTTGTAGAGGTAACTTCAAAGCGTTTCGACTTGAAAACTCTTGAGGCTTTATGGGTGTTTTTCATTCTTAAACCACTACCCGATTCTTTTCACGTGCTACGATCCCTTGAATTTAAGAAAATGAAAGAAGACGATCCCGAGAAAAGTGTCATTTCACTTGATGCTTTCCTATACGATCTGGAAATGGAAATCAAACGGTTATCAGATCAGTCTGTCTTAGCAACGACTCCCTCAGCCATGCTAGTCACAAAGAAACCTCAAAACAATAGCAAACAAGGTAAACAAGTTTGCCGTGATGGTGTGCACAATCCTGCGACGGGACACTCTGAAGATAATTGCAATCAACTGCATCCCAAACGCGCTATATCTTATCACGAAGCTGCTCTCGAGCGATTCAAGGCAAACAAGAATCTCGGATCAGCTGGACGAGCGGGGTTGATTTGCAATAATCAACTCCTTGACTGTATAATCTTCGATAGCGGTGCTTCTGGACACTTTCTTAAAGAACATCACTACTTCAATTCTTATAAAACGATCAGCTCTTTTCTTTACGCTGCCAATGGTACTACTCTGCAAATAATTGGAGTTGGTAAAGCTACGGTACAAACATCGCTTGGACCTCTTGAGATCGACGAGGCCTTTCATGTTCCCTCCTTAATGAATTCATTGATACCTCAAGCTCCTTACATAAAAAAGGGGTATTCTATTTGTCCCTCCCAAAATGGTTTTCTCGTTCATCATTCCGGCGTGAATCTGCTTGAAGGATCATTCGTCAATAATTTACCGATAGTTCACTTAAAGAAACAGTTCTCATTCCTAGTTTCTCCTTTGACTCTTCATTGTGCATTAGGTCACCCGAGCATTCGATATCTCAAAGCTGCTTACCCGAACTTGAAGATCAATAAACTTGACTGTGCCGATTGCGATGTCTCAAAAATGCATCGTCAACCATTTTCTGGCTCATTTCCTGAATTGACTGAACCCCTTCAGTGCATCCATATGGATCTTTGTGGCCCATTCACTCCAGTATCAAAAGGGGGAAACAAATATTTCTTAAAAATAATTGATGGATACTCAAAATTTCGATTTATTTTTCCCATCAAGAACAAATCCGACACCTTTGCTAGATTTCAGCTCTTTCTTAAACAGGCTGAAACTTTTCTCAACAAAAAGCTTGTCTCTGTAGTCTCAGACAATGGTGGTGAGTTCGTAAACGGGGCATTCATTCAACTTTTTGCTGAGAAAGGCATCAATCACTTCAAGACGGCACCCTATACTCCTCAGCAAAACCCTTTTGCTGAAAGGGGCAATCGAACAACAATCGAGAAGTCTAGAGCTCTTCTCAAAACCTCTGGACTTCCCCTAGAATGGTGGGGGGATGCTGTTCTCACCTCAGTATATCTTGAGAATCGATCACCTGACAGTTCAATCGAAATAAAATCACCCTTCGAACTCTGGACTGGAGTTTCTCCCTCACTTTCCGATTTACATCCTTTCGGGTGCCGAGTCATCCTTTATCGGGAAAGAAAATGGTGTGACTCTAAATTTTCCTCTAGCGGCTCGGAGGGAATTTTTATTGGATATGAGGAAGGACACAAGTCATTTAAGGTCTGGGTCCCTACCTCAGACTCTATTTTTATCTCACATCATGTCAAATTCTTTTCTGATGAATTCCCATTCCGAAATCAGAAAGTGAATCCTTTCGCTGATCTTGGTCCCTTCACCTTTGGCGAACTGCTCGAACCGGAAACGTTTTCATCATCTCAAGCAAATGACAATGATGAAAACTTTGTTGAAGAGGAAATCTCCATTCCTCCAAGCAACTCCCATGAAATACTTGAAACTGACACTTCCGAAACGACTGTCCCTAATAATGTCTCCGCAATCACTCCTGCTGCTCCAAAGGGATACGCTTACGTACCTTATTACTCGATAGCTCCAAAAAATATCTCATGCGAAATCGATCCAAACAGCATGATTCCTCGCTCAAGACATCGGGAAAATGTCGTTGTTGGGCAACCAAGTGACTCACAAGATCCGAAAACCTACCAAGCGGCCCTTCAATCTGATGATTGTCTTCAATGGATCCAAGCCATCGACGTGGAGCTTGGAAACATTGAAAGGCACAATGTTTGGGCTGTCGCTCCCCTGAAACCAGGTTGTAAGCCGTTAGATACAACTTGGGTATTTAGACAGAAATTTAACGCCGAGGGCCTTTTGACTAAACACAAGGCCAGATTATGTGTTAGAGGGTTTCTTCAAATTGAAGGGGTTGACTATGACGGAACGTTTGCGCCTACGGGTCGGCTCACTACACTACGTCTCTTGTTAAGTTTAACCGCTGTCCAGGATTTAGAATTACACCAAATGAACGTTCGCTGTGCGTTCCTCAACGGCGAGCCAGAAGAAACTCTTTACATCAAGCCTCCTCAAGGAACCAATATCAAGCTTAATTCTGGCGAGGGCCTTCTTTTAAAGAAATCCCTCTATGGTCTGAAAAAGAGTCCGCGATGTTGGTACAAGACTCTTTCAGACTTCTTCCGCTCAATCAATTTTCTTCCTTCTCCCGGTGATCCCTGTCTTTTTCTGCACACCGATCCATCTAAACCTTGTTTTGTGTTTATCCACGTAGATGACCTCATTATTGGAGGCCGAGATGTCACTTTTGTGAAGAATTCTATCAAAGGTCGATTCGAAATGGAAGACTTGGGAGAATGCAACTATGTTCTGGGGATGCGGGTTGTTAGGGACCGACCAAATCGACTCATCTCACTCCATCAAGATCTATACATCAAGAAAGTTCTTGAAGAATTCAAAATGAATGATTGTCGACCAGTCAAGAGTCCATTACCTCTTAATGCGAATACGTGTGAGGTGGATCATACGCTTATTGATCCAGAACTCTTCAACTACAGAAGAGCAGTTGGCCTCCTCAATTACCTGGTTCAATGTACCAGGCCTGACTTGTTGTTTGCCTGTAGTCACTCGTCTCAATTTCTGCTAACCCCTTCCAAAACTTACGAAAATCAATTCTAATATGTTCTCCGATACCTGAAAGCTACCTCGTCTCTTGGAATTACTCTGGGTAAAACTGGCCAATTTCCCAACGAACTGGTTGGTTATTCTGATTCAGATTATGCAAACTCTCCGGGACGTCGGTCTTTTTCTGGGAGTTGTGTTTATTTCAACGGTTTGGTCAGCTGGAGGACTTCTAAACAACCGGTGGTGTCTCTATCAGTTTGCAAAGCTGAAATTTGTGCTAGTTCCGAGACTGGTCAAGATTTGATGTGGACCACCAACATTCTTAACAGTAGCTGAAATTCGTGCTAGTTCTGAGACTGGTCAAGATTTGATGTGGACCACCAATATTCTTAACAGTCTCTCCATGTTTTCCCTACCACGAACAGAAACTCTGACGTTATTCTGCGATAATCAAGGTGCCATTGCATGGATCGAAAATCCACTTTTCCAACATCGAACTAGACATGTAGATGTCCGCCTTCACTGGTTGCAAGAAGCCATTATTCATCACCATTTCAACATTCAATACATTTCAACTGAAGACAATAATGCTGATGGCTTCACCAAGCCAATGAATCCAAAGAGAAACAACATGATCAAAACGGCTTCCTTCATGAAAGGGCAGGCCTAGAGTCTAGACAGCAAGGGGGGGTGTTAGAGTCAAGACTGGTAACGGGTAGCTAGGATGAAGGTACTGCGGATAGATAAGGTTGCGGGTATAATCTAGGTTAGGGTTGGATTGTTGTATTTAAGCTCTACTACGTTGTACTTCTTCTTTTATTTATTCATTCTTCATTTTCTTGCCTCTTTACCATCTACTACACACCTCCAAATAGGTGTGTAGCTTTGTCTCAACTTCTTCCATCATCTCTCACTTGCTCATCGCGCGCCCTGGTACTCTATTAGGTGTGTAGCTTCGTCTCAACTTCTTCCATCAACTCTCACTTGCTCATCACGCGCCCTGGTACTCTATTAGAGGTACCCCCAAATTCCCACTTGTCAGCTGGCTACTATGTTAGAGCCAACTAACAAATAGCAGAACAAAAAATGAATAATATTTTTATGACCAAAAATATTATTATAAACAATAGAATAAGTAATCCTCTGTTAAGGAGTAAGAATAGCACAAATATTATTGCACAAATGGATTCCCCATGCAAAATAACCTAGGGTCACTCACTGGAGGTACCCCCAAATTCCCCCTCCTTAACCCTTTTTGCCATAACTGGGCAGAAACCAACATAACACTGGTTAAAACCGTGTTTACATGTAAAGAATTGTTTATACATGTTATGGATGTGTACATGGGTGAGAAATACTATGGACTAAGTCAGAAATACATGCAAAATAGCAGATTTGTGCTTAGTTTAGAAGTTAGGACCATACAGTTAATG
>KN362382.1:0-10126 GCA_000785685.1 Uromyces viciae-fabae | reverse complement strand
CCCATGAGTTAATATTTCATTTTACTAAGATGAAAAAGTGATTAATTGATTTGGAAAATATTCAGCTACCTTTGATTTTAATGAGTTTGGCCAATGCTATGATGATATTTGAAAGTTTATTTCTGAGTAATTTACCTTACACATTGAATGTTGATTGACCTTGACAAAAAATATTTGCAGGATTTTGTTTTGTGAGGTTATGAAATGCACTGTAGAGGTGGTATAGAAATTGTATTGATACCTTGGTGAATTGCTGATTATTTAATTTTTTTCAATCTTTCAACTGTTTTTTGAGGACAAATCCTATTGAAAGATATAGGTTAGGGTATCAACTCTGGGAAATTTTAACATGGCCATTTATGTCTTTAAAAACTGAATTGTTTTTCAACTTGTTTTTAAATTAATTTTTTTCAAGTGCGTAAATTCATGAAATGATAATCTTTTACAGATTTCTAAAGATTTTTGAAGAGGAATTTGTGTTGGATACAACTGAGATATATCTGAGATACATCTGAGTTATGAAGTGCCAACTGCATGCAGTTGGCAGCCTTTTTATTGTGGTGCATCTAGAGGAGACGTCACCTATACTCATGTGTATGTATTAAAATATATCAATACATAAAAATGAGGTGTTGTGTATACTTTAGGAGTTACACACAAACTGAAAAAACTGTCAAATGACGCAGGAGATTACATAATCACTCCCCTAGACAAATGACACGGAACTCAGTTGCCTGATGTAACCCAACTGACAGGTCCCGCGGGCCCTGACGGGCCAAAACTGCTTTGTTTGAAAATGCAAACAATACACAGTAAAAATACTCCCACAGTCCTTCGAAAAATAGAAGTCCCATGTAAATATGTTGCACTAAAGAAGATTCTATTTTTTCTTGGTAAACAAGATACTGTTACCTCGAGGGAAAATAGAAACTGCAAACAATACACAGTAAAAATACTCCCACAGTCCTTCGAAAAATAGAAGTCCCATGTAAATATGTTGCACTAAAAAAGATTCTATTTTTTCTTGGTAAACAAGATACTGTTACCTCGAGGGAAAATAGAAACAAAACTGGGAAAGTAAAAACAATATGAAAAGTATTTTTTCAAATATCAATTGAATAAAAGAAATGACATATTTAGTTCAGAAAATCATAACTCCATCATTTCAATTTATAAAAATGAACAAAAATTACACAGATCATCCTTGGAAGACATATTTCGAAGGATAAATCCCTCGAGTACAGATCATGCACAATGATCTTTTCAAATCGCCCACAGAACTGCTCAATTACCTGCATAATGCAGTCTACATTCTGTGGGACATTTACATACCATTAGAGCAGCCCAAGAGGATTAGAAAATATATAAATAGAGCTCTCTTTTTGACCTCTCATTCCCCAGAATTATCTTTACCAGCTACACTTAGTTACTTACCTTAGTATTCAGTCACTCTATAGCCATACAAGACCAATTCCTCATCAACTGCGCCTACTTGAATCCCTTCAGCACTCCAGTCTTCCTTCCCCAATCAACCACGCCTCCTAGAACTTCTCCACTGTCATGATCTGGACCAAGGTAAGTCTTCTGACTCCTTCTCAAAGTCATATAGACTTAACCACTTTGTGGTATATTGGGTATAATCACCCCGATCTCTTCAGGCCCCAAATACAAGTTGTTTAGCAACTTAAAAAGGGTTATAAACACCCCAGAGTACGCTCTGGCCCCTTGTTTCTTCAGAGGGATAAACAACCCCAGTTTATCTGGCCCCTCTGATAGAAATTACCTTAATAATATATATATATATATATATATTTATCTTAAAGCCATTACCTGCATCAAACCGTGCTATAAATAGTGATAAAACTATTTATATATACTTTTCAGAGTGTTTAGCTAAAGGGCATTCAGTCCCTGGCATGAAAGCCTCTGACATCTCCAGGGACATTGTAAGACAGGCCATGCCAATTTGCATTCCTCTTTGTAAGATGGATATTTTCCTTGATTTCATGAGATGAAACAATGGGGCACATTATACGGCAAATTCCAGAAAGGGGCCATTGATGGCAATGAGGGACTACAAGCTTATTCGTCTTTTAGGAAATCCAGGACTGGGAGGAAACACTAGAATATTCACATCAGGAGCTTAAACAGAAATGCTTTCAGTATTACAAGTTGAGATGATGCTCAAAAGGAATAAACAGGAAAGGCTCATGTCATACAACCACCCGGATGTACTAGAGGGATTTCGGTGGCTATATGCGCTTTAGGAGGGAAGAGGGAGTTGCTCGAAGTAATCTCGAAGATATCACGGGAGCTAGACTTAAGGGCACTGAATCTCAAGCTGGCTCG
Source organism: Uromyces viciae-fabae (assembly GCA_000785685.1). Taxonomy (NCBI): domain Eukaryota; kingdom Fungi; phylum Basidiomycota; class Pucciniomycetes; order Pucciniales; family Pucciniaceae; genus Uromyces; species Uromyces viciae-fabae. Next base: position 7,777 of record KN362382.1, on the reverse strand, counting down.
AAGAGTGATAGTTTTAAGAGAGCGTAACACTTGATATTAATTAACTGAGGAAAGAAAACATGAGGGAAGGAAGGTACAATTTATATAGTAATTTGGTCGTGGACATGAAACATAAGCTGTTATCCTGATGTGATGAATGAGAGTGGGTAAGAATAGAAAAAGACAACACATGGTTCGAACATGAGTTCTGCTGAGTTTGAAGGAGCAGAAGTACAATAGAGAAGGAATGTGATACATGTTCGAAGAAGTGCGTAACATGATAGAACGGAATGATAGAAGAGAAAAGAGAGGAGATATGGAAAAAAGGAATGGAGTAAGTAGAGAGAGACAGTGGGTAGTTGAGTAACTTCGAGTTTGAGCCCCTCGAAGAAAAGTAGCGCATTCTTTGATAAGTCCATAGCCAGGTATGTGTTATGCTTCGAGGAAATGCATGTTATGTACTTTTGCTTCGAATGTATTGAAGGGATGTTGCTGAGGGAAAAAGCAAAGGGCTTACTCAAAAGCGGAGAGATGCTCAGCCTCTTCGAAGTTGGAATGTTTGGTTGATCAGGTGGGTTGATATGTCGCGCGGGTCCTTGAAGACTCAGGCTCAGGCTTGGAGCTGCTCTGCCTTGGAGCGTGACAGCTCAACATGCTTTGAAGATTCCATTGATGATTCATTTCAATCCCCTTCAGTTTGGGTAGCCTTTGAATCTTTCCAAAAGGAGACGGACACTGAGAAATGTGCAGGAAATAGATTGAGAAATGCTTGGTTCATGCTGGAGGGTGTCTTAAGGAGTGGGAGTACACACCTTTTCCCAATTGGTTGTGCTTAGCGTCCCAGGCAGCACTAACACTAGGAATAGCCCAACTAGAGGGTAACTTGAAGTCATAAGAATACGCAGAAAGTTTGCTCTGGAAAATGAAGGCTCGTTTGTATAATACAAATAGATGAGCATCAGCTAGGAATAGCCCAACTAGAGGGTAACTTGAAGTCATAAGAATACGCAGAAAGTTTGCTCTGGAAAATGAAGGCTTGTTTGTATAATACAAATAGATGAGCATCAGATTTTGAAGCAGGGTCCTTAGAATCAGGGGCCAATCCATTTTCTACTGCATGATCAATCCTGCATTGGCCATGTTTCAACCATTTTAATTGGGCCTTAGTAAACTCAAAGTGGTTATGCATCATCAAGTCTGATTGAAATGTTGCGTGGGTAGAAGATTGTGTTTGGGGAGATGGGTTCAAGTAGGGGGATAGCAATGACTATCAATGCTGTAAGAAAAATCAAACTACATCACACCCTATTACACAGAGAGGTAGTATTTAATGGTTGCAGATGCTTTCCGACCTATGAGAGTGCATCTAGCATGTAGATTCAATATTACTGAATGAATCAAATAACACATGCCTGAAACTTTTATGGATGGAGACCTTGATTCTTGAAACAACACACTACGCATGTGCACTGCATATATCTAGTCATTACATGATACAAGAGCTGTCTCTGCACAGGTGCCTAATTCATGCGTTTTTGGTTTGAATAATATAATAAATGAATGAAATAAGGATGGTGTCCTTATTTCATGAAACCTCTGATCCTGCATTGCAAGGTGCACACATGAGGAATGAATGAGTTTCAGATAGTGATTGAGGAGATATTTATGGACGGCTTCCTTAATTCTTGAAACTTCACATTGTGCATATGTACTGAGTATATCTGGTGATGACATGGTATAAGGCCTGTCTCTGCCTGGGTGTGTGATTCTTGAACCCGTGGTTTCAAGAAGGTGATATATCTCACATTGAATGACAATGTCCTGAATTCTTGAAAACTTCTATCCTGCATAGAAACGTGCATTTATGATGAATAAATGGGTTTAAGAGGATGAAAAAGGAGATATTTATGGAAGGCGTCCTTAATTCTTGAAACATCACATTTTGCATAAGTACTGTGTTTATCTGGTCATGAAAACATATGAGGCCTGTATCTGCAGGGGTATGTGATTCTTGAACCCATGGTTTCAAGATGATGTATGTCACATTTAAGGACGGTGTCCTTAATTCTTGAAACCTTCTATCCTACATAGAAATGTGCATACATGATGAATGATTTTTCATTCTTCATGGAAAAAAATTGGGGCAATTCCAGCATTCATACCAAGGAAGATTGGAGGAAAGGTTCCAATACATCATGTGCATAATGCAGAATTTTTATAGTTCTGTCCTTGAGATAAGATTAGATAAGAATCTGGTTGAACCCTTTGCATAGCTGAATGGATGGTTGTCATATCCACCATGAAAGGAGTGATTTTCAGGGAAAATTTCTCCAAACCATCCTGAGCTGATTGGAGGAAAGGTTCCAATACATCATGTGCATAATGCAGAATTTTTATAGTTCTGTCCTTGAGATAAGATTAGATAAGAATCTGGTTGAACCCTTTGCATAGCTGAATGGATGGTTGTCATATCCACCATGAAAGGAGTGATTTTCAGGGAAGATTTCTCCAAACCATCCTGAGCTGAACAATCATTCTACTTTACATAACGACGTCAATTAATAGATATACAAAGGAACAAAAATATCGATGGCTGAAAGCAATCTGGGAGCTCATTGACAAAACCATTGAAGAAATTGACCCAGCTAATTCAACTGATCCTATTAAGCAGCAATTGGATGAGCAATTTCATTCTTGGTGAACTGTGCCATATGTTCAACACCAGATTGATCAAGATGCTCAAGTGAGTGAACAATCATTCTACTTTACATAACGACGTCAATTAATAGATATACAAAGGAACAAAAATATCGATGGCTGAAAGCAATCTGGGAGCTCATTGACAAAACCATTGAAGAAATTGACCCAGCTAATTCAACTGATCCTATTAAGCATCAATTGGATGAGCAATTTCATTCTTGGTGAACTGTGCCATATGTTCAACACCAGATTGATCAAGATGCTCAAGTGAGGGGATTGGGTGAAACTGGGCCCATAAAATTAATGAAATTATGGAACACTTTGCGATTGCAAAGGTCAAACGGTATGAAGATATGATTGGCATTGTAAGTAATTTTAACTCTTATTGATGTGAATTTTCATTACAGAACCTATGCCGCTAGAAAGAGCAACGGATTCACTAGATCGCTACATTCCGATCATAAATTTCCCACCTGATTTGAACTTGTATCAGAAGAGAGATGCATTATCCAAGCATGAGTATGTATGAGTGAGTTTATCTCATGAGAAAATATCATTGAAAACAAATGAACAAAGTAGAATTAATGTATCATTGTCTGATTTATTTTAGGTTCAGATTGTGCACAATGGGATCCCAATTGAACTTTGTTTTAGTTAAATTTCGTGCACCTTCAATTTAGTTTGCATTAATATATATCCAGTATCACTTATGCTTGATTATTTATCAACAAAGTGAGATAAGAACCAAAGAAGTGGAACTAGTGTTGGAACCAAACCCACATGAAATAATCAATACTACAAAATGACTACTTTTGGTGAGTCTCAATTGATGAAAATGTGGATGAAGTTCATGTACACGTGAAAACTTAAGAATGATGAAGAGAATGAGCTTTTGTTAAAGGAACAGGTTTAAGTAGAATATCTTTGGCTTCTGCCAATTATTTTTTCCTGAATGACGGAATCTGATGCATTTATTAAATTTTTTGAAAAACTTGGAACCAAACCCACATGAAATAATCAATACTACAAAATGACTACTTTTGGTGAGTCTCAATTGATGAAAATGTGGATGAAGTTCATGTAAACGTGAAAACTTAAGAATGATGAAGAGAATGAGCTTTTGTTAAAGGAACAGGTTTAAGTAGAATATCTTTGGCTTCTGCCAATTATTTTTTCCTGAATGACGTAATCTGATCCATTTATTAAAGTTTTTGAAATAGCCCCAAAGTTTTTGTTGATCTGGAAGGAGCATAAGAAATGAGTATGATTTTGTATGTTTTGAGGGAATCTGGAGGGCAAGTGGTTTGATGCAGAAATTGAGTAGTGTTCCAAACAATTTCAACTATCCGGTTTGCATGAGAAAAGTCCACTATGCATTTGTGAGGCATCCTTAATTCTTGAAAAATCACATTGTGCACAAGTACTGAGTATAGCTGGTCATGACATTGTATGAGGCCTGTCTGTGCAGGGGTGTGTGATTCTTGAACCCATGGTTTCAAAGGATTATGTATGCCCACTTAAGGATGATGTCCTTGCCTGTCTGTGCAGGGGTGTGTGATTCTTGAACCCATGGTTTCAAAGGATTATGTATGCCCACTTAAGGATGATGTGCTTAATTCTTGAAATTCTTGAAACCTTCTATCCTGCATAGAAATATGCATACATGATGAATGAATGGGCTTAAGAGGGTGAATGAGGAGATATTTATGGATGGCTTCCTTAATTCTTGAAACAAGATTGTGAATGAGGAGATATTGATGGATGGTGTCCTTAATTCTTGAAAAATTTATGGATGCCGTCCTTAATTCTTGAAACATCACATTGTGCATGTGCACTGCCTCTACAAAGGTTCATGATTCATGAATACACGGTTTAAACAAGATGATCAATGAAACATTTAAGGATGGCATCCTCTCCAATCCTGCAAAGAAATGTGCACACATGATGAATGAATGGGTTGAAGATGGTGGTTGAGGGGATATCATGGACAGAATATTTATTTCTTGAAAAATGACACAGTGCATTTTCACTTCCTCCAGAAAGGTGCAAGAGTCATGAATACATGGTTTCAACAAGATCATATACATGACACGTTTATGGACGAAGTCCTTAATTCTGGAAACCTCTTCTTATCCTCTACAGCAACGTGATTGAGTAGATATCTGTTGACTTCATGTGTCATTCTTTAAACATCACTTTGTGCATGTGCACTGTAGCTGCAAAGGTGAATGATTCATGAATCACAGTTTCAATAAGATCATACATGACACATCTATGGACGGCGTTCTTAATTCATGAGACCACCTATCCCACATAGAAATGGGCATACATAATGAATGAAAGGGTTGAAGATGGTGATTGAGCAGATATTTATGAATGACATTCTTATTTCTAGAAACATGAAAGCGTGCATTTGCACTTCCTCCTCAAAGATGCATGAGTAATTGATACATGGTTTCAACAAGATGATACATACCACATTTATGGACAGCGTCCTTAATTCTTGAATCCCCACCCCTCTGCATAGAAAGGTGGCTTTAATATGGTGAGTGGGGCGATATTTTTGACTGGTGTCCTTAATTCTTGGAACATTGGTTCCAACAATATGGTCAATGACATATATAAGGACAGCGTCCTTAATTCTTGAAACCTCCGATCCTTTTGGGAAGGGTGCATACATGATGAATGAATGGGTTTAAGATGGTGAATGAGTATATATTGATGGGTGGCGTCCTTAATTCTTGATACATCACATTGTGCATGTGCACCATCTATGTGAAGGTGCATGATTCATGAATACACGGTTTCAACAAGATGGTCAGTGACATTTTTAAGAACGGCATCCCTCCTTTCCTCCATGGATGCATGCCTACATGATCAGTGATTGGGTTTGAGATGGTGATTGAGGAGATATTTATGGACAGCGTTGTGGTACTCTCAAGTGGACTCAATAAAAATTTTATTATTTCACCATGAAGGAGCAGGAATTCTTCACATTTTATTTCAGAAATGAATTCTTCACCTAAAATAACCCCTAGTCACTAACCAAAGGTACATCAATACCTCCACTAGTTTAAGAGCTACATGACCTTACATGCAGATCAGGAGTCAATCACATCATTAAACAGTCACATCATCATGCAGGGGCTTAGACATATGCATGCAAGGAAAATCCACTAGTACTGATGTCATGTCTGTGCACTGTATGAACTTCTGACACACTGTTCTGTTGTACCCTGTTTTCACTCCCATTTGTCTATATAAGGAGCTCTCTCCTCCGTGTTTTCCCCCATCTGTTCAGCAGAGAATTAAAATCAAAAACGTCCCACTGGACATTCCCCCCATAATAATAGTAAATACTTACATACATACCTTCAAAGAAATAAAAACTTGAACATTCATTGAACTCTTTGTTAATATCTTAAAATTTTATCATTTTATTTTTTTATTACTTGATCATTTTTATTTTTATTTTTTATTTTATTTTTATTTTTCATTTATTTTTATTTTTATTTTTATATTTATTTTTATTTTTTTATTTTTTATCTTGAAGGGCTTATTTATCTAGTTAGACCCCCTGCGAAATCATCAATCTCAGTCTCACTCCGTCACTTCTTTCTTTCTTCACCTTTTACATACTCTTCTATCATATTAAGGTCACTTTAGCTCTGGAGTCTCATTTATTGGTATTTAACAATATTCCTATTTTCATCTTTATTTTTTTTTCTTATTTTTTATTATTCATTTACTCACCATTTTTATTTTCATCAGGTTCTCTGTATCTTGTCTCAATCTTTTCTTGTCTTCACTTTAGAGCTTTCTTTGTTGGACAGTTGTCCTTTAGGTATTCTTGTTTTCTTCATTGTTTTTTTTTTTCAATCACTGAAATCCATCCTTTAGTTCTTTACTCAAATCTAAATTTAATAGATTTACAGTCTCGAGGAAGAGACTCGGTATCGACTTATATCAAATCGGAAAAGTACACCCATACTTGCTTTGGACTAGTCGCTATTGATTGGGACTTCCGGAAAATTTATTACAATTCTTGTTTATCCATCAATCCGTATCGATTCAATTCCTCCTCGTTCGACAACATTCGGAGTTTTTTTTATGCTACATTCATTTATCTCAACACTCTGCTAACTTAAAACCTCAAGATGTCATCTGAAGACAATCTATTAGCCATAACTAAGACCATACTACTGCTAGACTAATCTAACTTCAATGAGTGGTTGGTCAGAATACAAATCTTTTTAAAACATAAAAATCTTCTTAAATACTGTCTTGAAGAACCCAACTCTTCACTCTCAGGCGCAGCAGAAGCCAATGTTAATTCTAAAAGAACTGAAACAGCTCTAATACTTATTTCTAGGATCAGCTCAGAGGCTTTTGACACAGTCATTGATATTGATAATGCAGAAGATCCATATCACATCTGGAAAAACATTCTCAACAGATATGCATCACAATCTTTCAATAATAATGCTAGAATCTTGTTAAAGTTTATGAGAATGGAATGGAATGGGGATCTTAAGGTGTTTATTCAAGACTGTAGAAAAATGCTTAATGAAGTGGCTATGGTTGAACTAGGTGTACCTGCTAATGTTTTATGTTATTCCATCTTGGCTAAATTACCTAAACACATGTGGACCATTGTAGACACTAATCCAAACTACAAGAATTTGTCTATGCTGAGGAATCTAGAAAACCAGAAATCAAAAATGAAATGACTAAAATCAAAGAAGAATCTGCCTCTGCTCTCTATCAACAATCTAACACTAGAAAATTTAATAGAGCAAGAAACACTACCAAGAAACACCAATTACTGTGGTCAAGGCAAACATAATCCATTATCTGCTCATACTGAAGACAAATGTTGGACTCTTCATCCTGAACTTAGACCTGTATCTCAACCAACTCAATCTCATTCTACTGAAGCTGAATCACAACCAACTTTTCTCACTGCTGCTTTTGTCAATCCTACTTGTCTTCTCACTCATTCTGATGTCAAACCCACTGTTCATGATTCTGGTGCTACTCACCACATGCTTAACAAGAAAGAATTTTTTGAAGATATGACTCCTGTTCAACTTAAAGT
>JNCO01005840.1:0-13420 GCA_000785685.1 Uromyces viciae-fabae | reverse complement strand
AGGACGAAGAGGGAGGTCCTTTTATATCTGTTCAGGTCCTCTTGTGGCGCCCTGAGGGTACTATAAAGTTCTCATGACGTGTAAATGTCATTATTCAGTAAAATGGCGCAATCTTGTGGGGCATTGAGTATTTCAAATGACTCAATTCTATTACCTGTCTAATTTATCCTTGGGAAAGCGTCAACCAAGGTTACGTTTTATGATTTTTACATATTTTTCACGAATGTTCTGACAGAGTTATGATTTTTGAATCATAAATGTCACTTTTTATTGAATATAATATTTGCAAATTATTATTTCTATTGAATTTTTATTTCCAATAGTTGTTTCTCTTTTTCCGGGGAGAAGTGTCTAGACACCATTTAGTATTTTTGAATGATGTGGGAATGGGTTTCTGCACTATTGCCCACGTCATTTGAACAAAGCAGTTTTGGCCCATTCAGGCCCGCGGGAATCTCTCAGCTGGATTATATAAGCTCATTTATTTTACTGGCATTTTGTCCACGGTACTGATTATGTCAGCACCCGCGTCATTTGACACCTATTTATTATGACACTGGGCAGCTTATGTCAGCACCCGCGTCATTTGACAATTATTGACATAATTGCAAATATGCAATTATCTCTTAAACCATAAACCACACCTCATTTTCAAGCATAATTTGATACTACATACCTATACGTGAGTGTACATTACATCTGAATTCAGGGTTTCTTGGTTTTCAGGGGTTTCCTTCTATCTTGCTTAGATGTTAAAAGTAAAATAGAAGGAGTTATTTTTTGCCCATACCTTTGCTGGGTGACTGGGGTTAATTTTTCACAAGGATTCCAAATATGCAATAATATTTTACTTTTTGTAAATCCTTAATGTACTTTTTGTATATTTTTTGGTTATATTTATTGTTTTATTTATATTTATTGTTTTATTTATATTTTATTAATTTATTTTAATTATTTTATGTCAATGTTGGCTTGCTCAACATTTTAGCAAGCTGACAATCGACGAAGAAAGATTAAGGAAACAATTGTGGAAAAGCAATAGGGTTAGAATTGTATGAGAAAGAAAAAACATATTATGGGCAAAAAGAGCCTCTTATATATCCCCCTCTTGACCAATGTAAACCCCCCCGGTTCCTTTCCTATGACATCATCTCCTATACCTGTCCGACCACCATGTCAGGTACCGATTAACCGTCAACCGCCGTTCCTGCCAATACGTCATCATCACATCCCCCCTTGTTATCTAATCTTCTAAATTTCAAGCTACTCATACATAGGGAAAGAGTAGTGCCCGGAACTGATCTGGTTAAAAAATCCGCCAAATTGCTGCCGGCTTTAATATATTTAATGTTGAAATCTAATTTGAGATGAGAGCAAAGCCAATGTAATCTAACATCGACGTCTCTCGTTCTATGTTGATATAACGGATTTTCAACTAAGGCAATAGCTCCTTGATTGTTGCAGAAAATCACTGATTGTTGCAAATCTTGATTGATTAAATACCCTACATCATTCAATAAACCCGACACCCATAATATATCTTGCCCTGCCTCCGTCAAAGCTCTATGCTCTGCCTCTGAGGTTGATAGCCCTACTACCGCCTGCTTAGAAGTCCTCCAGCCTATCGGTCCCAAAAACGTGACCAAAGACCCGGAAAAAGATCGCCGATCCGCCGAAGCTGCACAATCTGCATCAGCAAATGCTGTTAATTGAAAATTTCCTAGTCCCAAAGTTAAAGCACGATTAGCTGTGCCTTGTAAATATTTTAAAACATGAAAGCTGTTAATTGAAAATTTCCTAGTCCCAAAGTTAAAGCACGATTAGCTGTGCCTTGTAAATATTTTAAAACATGAAAAAAACTATCTAAGGCTTTCTTTGTTGGCCTCAAGAGATATTGTGATAAAAATGAGCGTGAAAAAAGATAAGTCCGGACGTGTACATTGCACCAAGTAGTTGAGCAGTCCAACTGATCTTCTGAAGTCAATTTGATCAGAAATTTTGTTTTCTTGGTCAAAAGTTTGAGAATTAATTCCGGCAGTCAGTGGTGTAGCAACAGACTTGCAATCTTGCATATTATATTCGCTCAACAGATTCATTATATATTGATCCTGAATCAAACTTATAGTGCCTTCTTGACGATTTCTTTGAACTCGCATCCCCAGAAAAAACGAGCATTCCCCCAAATCGGACATTTCAAATCTTTTACTAAGTGCATCTTTTATCCCATCAACTCTTACACCGCCTACAATTAAGTCATCTACATGTATAAAAATGAAACTTTCAGATCCTGTATTTGAATTGAGAAATAAACATGGATCTGCTGAAGACAAAACAAAACCTATAGTATTAAAATTTTTTACTAAGGTTTGATGCCACATACATGGACTTTGCTTTAGTCCGTATAATGATTGATTTAATTTTAAGCCTTCTCCATAGTTTAAATTTAATTTTACCCCTTCAGGAACTTTAATGAATAAATCCACGTCTGTTGTCCCATTTAAGAAAGCGCATTCAACATCCATTTGATGTAATTCAAAATTGAGCTTTGCAGAGATCGCCAACATTAATCTAAGTTTTTCCAGGCGACCCGTTGGTGAAAATGTCTTGTTATAGTCTATGCCTTCCTTTTGCAAAAAACCCCGTACTACCAATCTTGCCTTGTACTTATCTATGTATCCATTAACATCAAACTTCTTTTTAAAAATCCATTTACACCCGATTGGTCTGCACTGAGAAGATATTTTTGTTATCAACCAAACTTTATGCCTTTCCATATTTCCTAATTCAACATCAATAGCTTCCACCCATTTTAATTTATCCACCGAGTTAATAGCTTGTTCATAAGTTACCGGATCATCTGGATTCGGTTCCAAAGTAATTAAATTTGCTGTTCGCCCTCGCAATCTAGATGGCATGATGTCAGATTCGCAATGATCAGCTGAGATGTCGCGAGGCGCTACCAAATAATGTGGAACTAGAGTATAACCCTTCTTCTGAGAAAATTGTGATGTAGAAGGAACATCCGAAGGTTGTTGAAGGTTTACAGATTCATTTTCCTCAATTATAATTGGAGGATAATTTTCATGAGTTGCATCTATTGGAATTGACTGTTCAACAAGATAATCTATCGCCGAATCATTACTTTCTAAGTCATCTACATCAGAAAAATGAGTTCCAACATCGCTCTTATTCTCAAAATCAAAATCGAATAAAGGAATTTTGCCGAGATTCACTGTTGAGTCTATTTGAGAACTTTTAGTTAGTGCAACACCGGGAAAACAATTTTCTTTAAAGACTAGATTATGAGTAAAAACAATAAATTTTCTCTTCACCATTCAAACACAATAGTTCTTATGTCCTTCTTGATATCCCAACATTATTCCTTTCATACCAGAGGAACCTAATTTTGAGTTTCTGAATCTTTTTTTTCCTCATAAACTATTACTTCGCATCCAAAATTTCGAAGATGATCAAGTCTAGGCTCCAATCCATGATAGATAAAATATGGTGTTTTAAAGTTTAATACATTGCTAGGTTTTCGATTAATAAGATAAACTGTGGTGTTAATTGCCTCTCCCCACCAAGTAAGACTTAATTTGGACAAATTTACTAAACACCTAGCTTTTTCTATTATCGTTCTATTACTCCTTTCCGCAAATGGATTTTGTTCTGGCGAATATGGAGCCGTCCTCATTGGATTGATTCCTTTGTTTGCAAAATAATAATTAAAGTCTTTGTTGACAAATTCGCTGCCGTTGTCACTAATTATGTTTTTTATTTTATTGCCTGTTGATGTTTCCATTAGTTCAAAAATTTCTTTCACATTTTGAAAAGCTTGTGATTTTAATGAAAGAAATCGAACAAAACAAAATCTAGATTTACCGTCTATGATAATTAAAAAATATGAATTACCAGTAGATGTCTTTGGGCTAATAGGACCACATAAATCCATATGAACGTATTGAAGAATGTCAGATGGTTGAGGAAACAATCCGGAATAGCTCTTGTGAATTGATTTAGATAAAAGACAAGAATCACAATCGATTTTGTCAAATTTTATAGTTGGAAAACATTTTTTTTTAAATATAAGTCGTTTGGATGTCCTAATTTGATGTAACAATTCAACGGATTATTTATAGTAAATACCCCTGATTGAAAATTACCGGAAAAAATAATATTTCCATCAATTGTAGTAACGTTATATTTGCATGAATCGTTATCCGGCATAATACACATATTTTTGGATAAAAACGTCGACATTTCCACCAAAGATGAGACTAACGTTGGAGCATACAAAGAAACTCCTAAAGGTATAAATCCATATTCAGTTTGAAGAGTTGCAAGACCATATCCTTTGGCAATCACTTCTTTATTATCAGCTAAAAACAATGAAGTCGCTTTATAAGTGATTGTCTTGAAGAATGTCTTTTTATTTAACATAGACGTTGAAGCACCACTATCTAAAATTATGGTTCCAGCCAATTGATTAGTCGATTGGGTAGCAAAAATTTGATGTGTTCTAGCTAAAAATGCTTGATGACTTTTTCCATTTTTACTTAAGGTAACGTGTTGTGCCTGCAGATTTTTAAAATAAGTTGTTGCTCTATCTGGATGTAGGATAAAAAAATCTTCTTCCGAATGTCCAGTTTTGTCATTGTGCTGTCCATTCCGAACTCTCTTTTTTTCTTCTTGTATTTTTCTTCTTTTTGTGTATTATCATTTTCTTCTATTTGAGACATCTTTGCTGACGGTATTACATTCAAATAGGATAACTTTTGTTGTCTTCTAAGTTCGAATAAATGAATTTTGTTGAATAGATTTTTTAAAGTCACCAGAACTCCATTTACTTGTTTTGAAACTAAAGCAGCAGTAAAATCAAACGAAGACGGCATACGTCTAAGAATCATATGGGCCATGATGTGATCTACAGTCGGTCTATGCATATCGGGTTCAACTTCACATAACATATTAAAACTATTCCTGAATTGAGTAATTGATTTTTCAAAACTTCCTTCAACCCAGGTTGACATTAATAACTTGTCATATAATGTTGAAGCATTTTCTGACGAGCAAGAGGCATGATATTGTACCATTTCATCAAATAATTCTTTAGGTTCATAGATTCTTTTGTTGGTAATGAAATGAGATCGATTATCCGCATCAAGAGTCATTCTAATCATGATTGCGGCCGTTTTGTTTCTCTGTTCTGCTTCAGACGAGATCTTTTCTCCAGGTAAAATTATAACGGAATCTAAACATTTTTCCAAATTCTTCATACTGAGCGTATCGATGATTGAAGATCTCCATGACAAAAAATTTGAATCCGTGAGAACGACTACCTTCTTGGTAGCGTCTGCAGAAATATCCACGACACCTTTTTCTGAAGACATATCATTGAGATATTTTGAAATAGTTTATAACGTTTTATAGCGCAGTTAGAAACACTGGGCTCATAACCTATGAAATTGGCAATACCTGAGAGCACACACAGATGTGAGTGAAGGAAAAACTTAATCAATGAAGAAAGATTAAGGAAAAAATTACCTGAGAGCACACACAGATGTGAGTGAAGGAAAAACTTAATTGACGAAGAAAGATTAAGGAAACAATTCTGGAAAAGCGATAGGGTTAGAATTGTATATAATACTTCATGATTAGATAAAAAAATATGATGACATTGAATAAAACACTTACACCTGAGAGCACACACAGATGTGAGTGAAGGAAAAACTTAATTGACGAAGAAAGATTAAGGAAACAATTCTGGAAAAGCGATAGGGTTAGAATTGTATGGGAAAGAAAAAACATATTATGGGCAAAAAGAGCCTCTTATATATCCCCCTCTTGACCAATGTAAACCCCCTCGGGTCCTTTCCTATGACATCATCTCCTATACCGGTCCGACCACCATGTCAGGTACCGATTAACCGTCAACCGCCGTTCCTGCCAATACGTCATCATCACAGAAGTATGAATAAAAAATATCTCCTTCTATTTTATTTTATTGATAAAAGAAAAATAAGAGGGAAACCCCTACAAACCCTCTACAAAGAGACGTCACCTATACTCATGTATATGTATTTAAATATATTAAATACATAAAAATAAGTTGTTGTGTATATTTTAGAAGTTACACACATACTGACAATAATGTCAAATGACGGGGGAGATTAAATAATCAATCCCCTAGACAAATGACACAGAAATCAGTTGGCTTATGTAGCCCAACTGACAGGTCCCGCGGGCCCTGACGGGCCAAAACTGCTTTGTTTGAAAATGCAAACAATACAAAGTAAAAATACTCCCACAGTCCTCCATGTAAATATGTCACACTAAGGAAGCTTCCATTTTTCCTTGGTAAAAAAGATAGTTTTACCTTGAGGAAAAATAGAAACAACACTGGGAAAGTAAAAACAATATGAAAAGTATTTTTTCAAATATCAATTGAATAAGAGAAATGACATATTTAGTTCTAAAAATTACAACTCCGTCATTTCAATTAATAAAAATGAATAGAATTTATGCAGATCATCCTTGGAAGACATATTTTGAAGGATAAATCCCTCGAGTACAGATCATGTACAATGATCTTTTCACATTTCCCACAGAATTGCTCAATTACTTACATAATGCAGTCTACATTCTGTGGGACATTTACATACCATTAAGAGCCCCCCAAGAGGATTGGAAAAGATATAGATAGAGCTCTCTTTTAGACCTCTCATTCCCCAGAATCATCTTTTGCCAGCTAACCATCATTACTTACATACACTATTAGTATATCAGTCACTTCATAGCACTAAAAGATCTATTCTCCTTCAATTGCGCTTACTGAATCCCCTTCTGGATTCCAGTCTGCCTTCTACCAACTAACCACGCACTCCAAAAACTCCTCCTCTTTGACATCTGGACCCTAGGTAAGTCTTCTGACTTCTATCAAAGTCTTAGGACTTAAACCACTTCGTGGTATATTGGGTATAATCACCCCTGATCTCTATCAGGCCCCAAATACAAGTTGTTTAACAACTTAAAAAGGGTTACAAACACCCCAGAGCACGCTCGGGCTATTTCTTCAGGGGGATAAACAAACCCAGTTTACCTGGCCCCTCTGGTAAAAATTACCTATACAAAATATATATATTTATATATTTTAAACCCACTACCTGCACCAAACTGTACTATAAATAGTGTTAAAACTATTTATATATACCTTGCAGAGTTTGTAGCTAAAGGGTATCCAGTCCCTGGCATCACAGCTTCTGACAACTCAACTCAGTCTAATATCTTATTCTTCCTGCCTCAAGACTAGTATCTCACTGTTTGAAATCACTTCAAGGATTTCTATTTATTTTTTATTTAGTCTAGTGTCTTATCACTTGCTGTTTGTTTTTCCTTTCTTTATCTTTCTTATTTTCTCTGTTTGAAGACATAAGAACTAACTTCTTTTTATTCTTATCAATCTCTTACTTTCTGTCATTTCTTTCTAATAGTCTGCTACACACTCTTCTTTATCCTCAAGTCCATTGTTCTTTAAACAGTATAAAAATCAATCTTAATAGTGGTTTGTTTTCCCACATTTTCCTACTTAATTCCTTTATGTTGTTTTCTTATCTTTTTATCTTCTTTATTTCTTTTCTAGTCTGGTTTCAGTTTTTAGTAATAAATCAAAAATTCATCACTTCACACCAATAATTGAGCTTGACGTTTGGGGCTGGTCTTCCTGATGTTCCAAGCAAGGATAAGGAGCTCCTCAAAAATATCCATCGAAACCAGTTAGGAAAATGTAACATCTGAAAGAATAAATATAAGTTCAGTTCTGTTAGAATTGAAGGATAAAATGGCTTTCAGTTATTTCAATGCTTTAATTTAATAATTACGACTTTAAATAATAATAAAATAGTATATAAATGATTAATTAGAATTTTATAAACAAAACTGATTTACCCAAAGGCTGCACTAAAGAAGACTTCAGAGAATAATTGAATATTTTAGTATATTTTACCTAATAACACCCACGGTAAAATCATGGCGAAAAATCCGCCAAAACACAGCAATTCCCACACCAATTGCCTTTTTTTGGAAGATTTAAGCCATTACACAGCAATCACCCTGTTTTTTAGCCATTACACGGCAATTGCTGTGTGCATGTCCTTTTGTTTTGGGCCATGACATGGCAATTGCTGTGTACATGTCCTTTTATTTTGGGCCATTACATGGCAATTGCCGTATGGTGGCTAAAAAAAAGAGGGAAAAAAAAAGATAAATAAAAATGTAAAGAAAAAGGAAAAAGAAAAAGAAAGAAAAAGAAAAAGAAAAAGAAAAAGAAAAAGAAAAAGAAAACAAAAAAGAAAAGATAAAATAAAAATAAAAATAAAAAAGGAAAAGAAAAATGAAAATAAAAAGAAAAAGAAAAAGAAAAATAAAAATAAAAATAAAAAGAAAAAGAAAAGAGAAGGAGAAATAAAAAGAAAATAACTAAGAAAAGAGAAAGAGAAAGAGAAAGAATATGGAAGAAAGAAAAAGGGAAAAGAAACAAAGAAATAAAATAAAAAATAACTAAAATCAACAAAAGGAAACTAGAAAAGACAGAAAAAGGAAAGGAAAAAAACAGTGTTTCTTTCTGATTCTCACCATGAAAAAAAAGGCTCTTCCTGGAGACAGGCAGAACAGGCGGGACTTTGGTGGAACTTCTTGCAGACATTGTCAGAATTTTGGTTGAACTTAGGTCAGATTCTGCAAAAAAAAAAAAGTAACTTCTCAAAGATTCTAAATTACATAAAATAAATTATGTAATTTGGAAGATTGTGAAATTTTTCAGAATTTTTTATCTGGTAATATAAGATATTACTAAATTTTTAACAGGGATTATTTTTTATGGCTTGTTTTTTTAAATTTTTTCTTGGAACTTTTTTGGTGGGGGAGGGGGAACAAGGGGTCTGATTTGGATACCATACTTTAGAAAGATATTCTATCATGCTCTCATTTTTTTTTTTTTAATTTGCATTGATTTGTTTCTTTTTTGCTCCTTGTTTTTCCTTTTTCTTCTCTTTCTTTCTTTCTTTCTATTTTTTTTTTTTTTTCCTTTTTCTTTTTTTTTTCTTAAATTGCATTGTGTTTTTTTTTTTTTTTATTTTTATTTTTTTTTTTTTTCCTTTTTTTTCCTTTTTTTTCCTTTTTTTTTTTTTTTTTTTTTTTTTTTCCGCGAGAGGTATCTCGAACAATATCTATGCGGTGATGAAGCATTTATCAACACATAGGATTCCTAGGAGGGACCTTTCACATGTTGTGAAAAGCCACTCCCAGAAAATTTAGGACTTGATCAACACTTGATTGACTCCTAAATTTTCTGGGAGAGACCTTTCACAAGTTGTGAAAGGTCTCTCCTAGAAACTCTATGAGTTGATGAACACTTCATCAGCTCAAAGATTTTCTAGAAGGAACATGTCACAGAAAAAAAAAGAAAAAGAAAAAGAACACAAAGAAGAAGGAAAGCAACAAAAAAAAGAAAGAAAGAAAGAAAAAAAAAACCTTACCACATCCAAATATATA
The DNA here is from genome assembly GCA_000785685.1 of Uromyces viciae-fabae. NCBI lineage: Eukaryota > Fungi > Basidiomycota > Pucciniomycetes > Pucciniales > Pucciniaceae > Uromyces > Uromyces viciae-fabae. Next base: position 3,871 of record JNCO01005840.1, on the reverse strand, counting down.
TTTTCTTCTGATTGTTTCTGCATATCTAGTGGTGTGAGGGATCTACATGTCATGTTGAGTATGAGTGGAGGCAATCCCTTTATGAGAGATAAAATTGGGAAAGTCATATGTTTGGAGCAGAGCAAGCTCAAGATAATATAAGAAGGGAGAAATAAGTCCCATTTCCCACAATTTAATGGGCTAAAACTGATAAAATTAAAGGCTTTTAATTTTTAGAGAAAGAGAGAAAGAAAAAGAGAGAGACAACTTAAAAATAAGTTGGACTTGAGTCAGGATGGTTGAGATGAGAATGTGAGTTGACTAAGTCTTTTTATTTCATATGTCTGAATCAGAAAAATAATCACAGACAATAATGGAGCCCTCTGGCAATATCCAGAAGAGGCTTAATCAACAGAAATTAAAAGATAACAAATAAGATGAAGAAATAAACTAATAAGATAAAATCTAATAAGTTTAAGAATAGAAAAATAATGAAAGAAATATTTTGTAAATAAATAAGAACATGACAGAGTCATGAACAAGACAACTAAGTTGTAAGTAAAATATATTGATAGAATCAATGAAATAAATCATAACAAAGTATGAAAAAATACTAATCTTTAAATGATGGAATCATTAGGATGAAGATTATAGTAAAAGACTAAGTCTAATTTAATAAAATAATTAAGTGATAAAATCACAAGCTACATAAAATGTAGCACCTAACAAAGTCAGGAAAGTATGATTTGAGTAACAGAGTCACAAAAATATTGATAAAAATATCTAATTATAAAATAATTAAAAAGAATAAAATTAAACTAATATTTAGAGGATAAGAGCAAACTAAGAGAGCCCTGAATTCCAACAAAAACTATTGTATACAATAGATTTAGCCCCCAAACAGTGTTGTGCGGGGGTTTTACACCCCCAAACAGGGCCTTTGTGATAGTTATTTAAGGATTCAATAACAATTTTTACTTTTCACCATCAATGAGTCAAAATTCTTAAATTATTATTGCATTTTTGGATTCTACACTTAATTTTACCCCTAGTCACTCACCAGAATCATATCAATAAGTCTACCATTTTAGAAGATATTCAAGGAAGAAGACTCAAGAAGAGGTACTTGGTGTTATTCATGATAAAATATATACTTATGATTTTATTCCATATTTATTTATCATTCTAACTATAGTCAATACCACATAATACATACCACATACATCTTGTACATAGCCAATAATCCCATGCAGTGCCAAGGGATTATTTCACATTACATCAAACTATTTGTTTTCCCACAGTGGATCACTTCTTTTTTTCCCTGACCTCACTGACAGGATTATAGATCCTGGAAGGAGTTAAGAATGTTCTCTCTACTTCTATTCCTCATCTATAAAAGGAGCTCTCTCCTCAGTGTTTTCCCCCATCTGATCTGATCTGGGTACCATATAAATTATCAGAAAATATTTTTTCATCCAATATCCAAGTGTAACTGGACATCTCCCTAAATAATAATAATAATTAAATACATACCTTCAAAGAAATTATACTTAACATTCATTGAACCATCAGTGTGTAGCTATTGCTCACATTCTTCACCTTTCTTGAAGGAGCCATAGAGTAATTGACTCATATCCCCTGCTCCCACAGCTATCCTGCTGTCTTGATCACCTTTCTTTTCCTCAACCAAATCTGAGTTCAGGAAACACTCTCTTAAACTTCCATCCTTCTTATCATCTACAGGTTTAGCCTTGCTCCCTGTCAATCCCCATCACTAAAACCTTCAAAGACTTTCTTGTAACCCCAGGAAGGCAGAGTCTTCACTCCATCATACTTTCCTAAATTGTGCTATAAGGGTTAAAATCCACTTTAGCCTCTTTTAGAGTCTCAAATCATGCCATAAAAATAGCCAAAAAAAATTACAGTGGCTGGATCAACAATTCCTCCACACTGCCTAAACTGGCACCTCTTCCCTACTTTGTGTGGAAACAATTTTTGAAACACACAGTAGCGTACCCACCCTCACATTTCCCAAACTTACCAGTGGTGGGTAAGGTTTTATGATGAGAAGAAGAAAAAAAAAAAAAAAAAAAAAGAAAGAAAGAAAGAAAAAAAAAAAACTAATGAAAATTAAAATATAAAAAAATAATTTTGATTGATAATTATGTTTTCATATAAGACAAATTCAAGTAAATAAAGAAACCAGAATTAAAATAGAAAAAGAGGAAAAAAAGGGAGACAGGAATGAAAGAACACCTCAAAAAATTTCAGAAAATTAATCTACAGTGTGATATTTCCCAAAAAACAAATTGTACATATATTTTTCACATTTAATTTTTTTTAATTAAATTCCAAGTTTGAATTGGATCTTGAGCTTCAGATAAGTGAATGAGACCCAATGGCAGATATTTTCAGGCCCACGCAAAAAAGTTCCAAGCAATTCTCACTGATATCAAAGACCACTTTGATACAGCCACGCTGATAGTATGAAAAATTCAATGCATAGAAATTAGGTTGCTATGGCAGTAGTCTCATATGATTCAAATTAATATTCTTCATAAATTTTTCTGTTTGATATATTTTTCTGTCTTTTGAATTGTTTGGTTATAATGGCATACAGAAAATTGAATAGAAAAGTAGATGCAATCAATTGCACAGTAAATATCCAAATCAAAAGGGGGAAAAAAATTAAATCAAGTTGAAAAAATACTTGAAGTAGACACCCATTCTTTCAAATAATGACCTTGTGTTTTTTTGAAACTTTAAAAAATTGATTATAAGAACCTTCTTGTCTGGATTAGTGAAAGTTTTTTCTTGATAAACAGTCTTTAATTTGAATCACATTGCCAATCACTTTGATAAGAAAAATCATTGATAAATTAATCAAATTTTTGTTTGCCTGTAACAGAAATCTCAAAAAAGTGATTTGAGAAATGGAAATAAAAATAATCATTGCAACATAAAGCCTCAATACTTGAATAAGAGAACTAAGACTGATAAAAAATAAAATTCATATCATTTCCACAATAGGAGAGTTCAGAATACTTTGATTGATTCCTGGAAAGAATTACAGCTCATAAAAGACACTATATATGTGTGTGTTTGTGATATAAGAGAATCAGAAACCTATTTGTGTCACCGATGTGTTTTTGCATTCTGATTTTCGCGATAAGTGAAAATACTTTTGATCAACATTGTAAAACTGCTGTTTTGAAAAATTCAAAATCAAAATTGTGAAATGTTGAGGAAAATGAAGAGCAAATGATTTTGCAAGATGGAAGTTGAAATATAGGTATTTGTTTCACAAAAGTTCAAAATTCCACAGCTTGAAAATGTTTTAATTTATTTATTTGATGTACAACTTAGAGATAAAATAATATTTTTTTTCAGAGAAAAAAAGTTCATAGAATTAAGGATATGTTGTTACATAAAATATGTGATATGGATTAAAAAAAAAAGTCCAAAAAATTCCAATTATGTAAAATATTTGAATTGGATTTTCCATTTGCATAAGATTGAATTCCAGACATTCTGAATATTCTTAAAACTCTATTCAAGCTCTAACTAAAGTTGGCAGTGAATCCATCCCAAGTTCCAAACCAAATTCCACCTGCTCTGACTGTCTCCAGGCAGAGCCCTTTTTTTCATGGCGTGTTTCTTTTCTGGTTTCCTTTTTTAATTTTCTTTCTCTTTTCCTGATTTTCTCCTTCTTGCTTGCCTTTTCTTTTTCTTTTTCTTTTCTGTTTCTCTTTTTCCTGCTTTTTTTTATTTATTTATTTCTTTGTACTTTTTGATTTTTTCCTTCTTTCTCTTTCCTTTTTTTTGATTTTTTCTTTTCCTTTTTATTTTTATTTTTATTTTTATTTTTATTTTTATTTTTATTTTTATTTTT
>JNCO01005839.1:0-13659 GCA_000785685.1 Uromyces viciae-fabae | reverse complement strand
TTACATAAAAATGGTCATCACATCTATCTTTTCTTCTTTGTTTGGGATATTGTGGTTTTCATGTCTATTTTGTACCTTGCGTTCTCTGAACTGCTGACTTCCAAAGCATATGGGGGGTTCTACTGCCCGGGCCCCAATCGGTTTTCTGTGGTGCAGGCCCGAGGGCCTTGAGTTAGTGACACAACCTTGAAGAAATCGTGACATGTGTACATGTCGCCATTTCCTCACCGGTGTGGTATTGATTTTCTAATTAATTCATCGGACAATCCTTCAAGTACGATCATCACTCCCTTTGCTGGTCGATCACTTCCTGGTACCACTGGTGACTTGAGTAAGCTTTCTTTTCTCAACCATCTATCTCAATTTTTACTTTCAGATTGATTGAATCACAAAAATTCTTCCAGATAATTTTTCTTGATAAACCCAAGTACCATCATCACTCAATCGGTTGGTCGATCACTTTGTTGATTCTGCTGGTGAGTATCACTTTCTTATCTCTCTTATTCTTATTTTTTTCCCTTCCTATTGCTATAATCTCACATGGTTTCAATCCTGAACTCAACCTGCTTCTTTAGTTGTGTACATGAGCCGTCAACCTCACCTCAGACCACATTACCAATCCTCCTGCACCCTACCTCCCCCTCCCAGAAATCCAACAACCCACGTTGGGTAAAATGCCGCGGCCTCTAGATGTTGCGCTGGGAAGGAAGGGACCCTTTCTCATTCACCTTTACATTTGGACTTTCCCCATAGTCAGTCTCCATACGGCTTCCAATACCAGCAATCTTCGGATCGGTTTGGCAATGGCCAATCCATTGGCAATCATGGCCAAACAGTTCCCAATGGACAATAGCCTGCCCCGAATCCATCAATGGCAGCGCCGTATGGTACCCCATATCGCTTGATTAACACAAGTCAACTCGGTATTGATCACCCAACAGCAAGCAATCACACACAACCTCTTACACACACATCACAAGCATTTACTTTGGCTATCGACAAACGTCAGTTGGCAAGATCTTTACCCTCAGACTCTCATGGGCCACAGATAAGCAATAACCCTCATGTAACACAATCACAACCAAACCAGCCACCCCTATGTGAATCACGTGGTCCATCACAACATAATGAAAATCTTCCACCCCATCATAAAACAAACCCACCACCACATTCAGCTCCCAACCGGCCACCCCAATTTAAACCCATCCTGCCACCCAAACCAGCACCTATTCCCCAATTTAAACCCATCCCGCCACCCAAACCAGCACCTATTCCGCCACCCCAACCAGAACCCAATCCCACACAGACTCTCGTGGGCCACAGATAAGCAATAACCCTCCTGTAACACAATCACAACCAAACCAGCCACCCCTATGTGAAACACGTGGTCCATCCCAACATAATGAAAATCTTCCACCCCATCATAAAACAAACCCGCCACCACATTCAGCTCCCAACCGGCCACCCCAATTTAAACCCATCCTGCCACCCAAACCAGCACCTATTCCGCCACCCCAACCCATCCCGCCACCCAAACCAGCACCTATTCCGCCACCCCAACCAGATCCCAATCCCACCACACGCACAGCAGAAGAACTGGAGGCCGCCTTACTTGAAGATATCAATACTTTTGCGGCAGCCACGTCTGCCAGTTTGCGGGTTCAGCGTGGAGGGAGAGGTAGTAGAGGTCAGGCTAGAGGTAGTAGAGCGAGAGGTCCTAGAGGTGGTAGAGGACATGGTGGTGGCACATATTCAGCTGACAATTTGCCTCAAGAGTGTCACACAATCTCACAGGTCGAGGAGAGGCCCATTACCAATCCATTAGTAAGTGCTCCTGACCATCAATGTACACAGACACTCCAAGCAGCTAGTGCAGCACAACCAGACCCTTTGCTTAGGACGATTGATGACATGCTCGATACTGCCGACGAGTTTCCATTGGATGATGAATACGTGGTCAAAACAGGTGACCGTCAACAACTTGAACCTGATGTCTTAGAGGACTTAGAAAACTACCCTTGGATGAGTTGCTACACCGAGCTTCAACATATGCTCACTACCAAAGGCTTACTGCTGAAGATCGTGTCAAACTGACGGAGGTATATTTCAATTACCAGCGCGAAGTGTACCTGATGATATGTAAGCGAAGACTCCATGTTAACCCCCCACTTGAACATCTTGGTTTTCTGTCTCGTATTTGAGGATCAACCAATTTTAATAATTTTTGCAAATACGATCATGTTGCAAGTTTAACTTTTCATGACAGTAAGTGTTCCAAATTCTGCTGTCTGTGTGTCTTTGTGCATGCGGTGTGGAACTCTAAAGTGACTTCACTTTTTATTTCAGAAATGGATTCTACACCTAAAATAACCCCTAGTCACTCACCAAAGGTACATCAATAACTCCACTAGTTTAAGAGCTACTCAAGGCAGAAGACTCAAATCAAGGACTTAGAATAAATTTCATAAACATAAAATAAATACAATATTCAATACCATGGATTATATACATCAGTAATAAGTCTATAACACATATCTACTAACACATAAAATATTACATACAAAGATAGGAGGCTGTCTACATCATTTACTGTACATACTTATCTACCACATGACTTTACAGGCAGATCAGGAGTCAATTACATCATTGCACAGTCACATCATCATGCAGGGGCTTTGACATATGCATGCAAGGAAAATCCAGTAGTTCAGTTACTATGTTTGTGCATTGTAAATCCTTCTGAAACCCCTGTCTTGTTTTACCCTATTTTCACACCAGTTTGTCTATATTATAAGGAGCTCTCTCCTCAGTGTTTGCCCACCATCTGTTTATCAGAGAATTAAAATCAAAAAAGTCCCACTGGACATTCCCCCCATAATAATAGTAAATAACCCTTACATACATACCAAAGAAATACATACTTAACACCCATCAAACCCTCAGTGTATAGCCATTGCTTACATTCTTTACTTTTCTTAAGGAGCCACAAAGGACTTGAATCACATCCTTGCTCCCACAGCTATCCTGCTGTTCCCTTCCATTTTATTTTCAAACCAATCTGATTGCTGGAAACACCCTCTTAAACTTCCAATTCCTTACCATCAACCAGGTGTAGCCTTTCTCCCTGTTCACTCTAAATCACTTCAACCCATCATTTAATTTCTTGTCATTAAGAAAGGCAGAGTCCTTACTCATTCGTCCCTTTCTAAATTCTGCCATTAGGGCTTAAATACTCTAGCCTCTTTTGGAGTCTCACAGCGGCTAATCTTTCTACCTTGAAAATAGAATCCATCCACATCAACGAACGTATGAGAATGTGTGGAGAGCTGTGGGAAGAAGCCGACTGTGAAACACGGCAGAGGTGGAAAGGCCCAAATTATATTACTCATTCGTCCCTTTCTAAATTCTGCCATTAGGGCTTAAATACTCTAGCCTCTTTTGGAGTCTCACAGCGGCTAATCTTTCTACCTTGAAAATAGAATCCATCCACATCAACGAACGTATGAGAATGTGTGGAGAGCTGTGGGAAGAAGCCGACCGTGAAACACGACAGAGGTGGAAAGACCCCGATTATATCGACTCTCATACAATGAACTTCAAGCATCCGGAAAGTAATAAAGGACATGGATCATTGGTTCCAACATCCATTTCTCGGCCAAAGTCTTGTTTCAACATCAACCAATGGGCCCGGAAGATGAGAAGAGATGTAAGCATTTTTGTTTCTTGTTTTTTTTTTGTTCTGGTGTGTGTCTCATCAAGCATCTGTCTTGTTACAGCTGCAAAACTTAAGTACTTCCCAAAACGTTGAGGGATTTGTAGTACTTGCCTCCAGGGATGCAGACGCGAACTTACTCATCACAGGGGGAAGCATGCTTGGGGATCAATACATCGACATGATGATGCGCAAGGTCCCCAATCCTTTTTTTTTTTTTGTTCTGGTGTGTGTCTCATCAAGCATCTGTCTTGTTACAGCTGCAAAACTTAAGTACTTCCCAAAACGTTGAGGGATTTGTAGTACTTGCCTCCAGGGATGCAGACGCGAACTTACTCATCACAGGGGGAAGCATGCTTGGGGATCAATACATCGACATGATGATGCGCAAGGTCCCCAATCCTTTCAGGAGTTTCTTCTCCTTTGTCAGTGGGCAGGTAGCAATCAAGGATATTGCAGGAATAGAACCCCCTCCCCTGGTTAATCGCCAATGAAAGCCAAAAGCTACGATAATCCAAAACCCTGAGGATGCTTATGATCTTGGTCAGTAGATTCCATGGTCACTCAATTGCAAAGTAACTAATCAAAAAAAAAAAAAAAAACTGCAGGAGGCAAAATTGCCAATTTGAAGGCAGTAAGAGAGAAATTATCTAAGGCAATACGTGAGTGAAAACCCGCTTTGATTCAAGCCAATATGTTTTATTTTTTTACCCTTCTGTTATGTTTGTCTGGTGGGGTGTTTGATCAGATGATGCCACTCATGGTATGCGTGATAACGGCTGGCCGGGTACCGATATGCGTGCAACCTTGAAACGGCTGCATGTGGTGCTGAAGGGGAAGCACAACAAAATAGGCTTAACCCCAGAGGATGTCTGCCGTTGTCCATCCGATATTAAAAATCAGGGACTTATGCAAATACTCATGGGACTTGCGCAGGGTTGGGTTGAACTCACGGGCCCGCCAGCACCTGAGATTGAGGTGGGGGGCTGTAGGACAATTGGTGGAGCCGAGGACAATGGCGAAAGTAGCCCAGAAGGGGACCACAATGGAACAAGCCCAGGAGCTGGTGCAAATAGCCAACAAATCAGAGAGATTGGCACTAACATAAACAGGCCCAAGAGGAGAATTTGCTGTCAAAGGTCTTTGGTGGAAGGTCAGAAATTTCAAACATTCAAATCAGCTGCACCATCTCGCATTACCAGGAAACCAACTCATCAAGTTAATCAGAAAAAAAAAAAAAAAAGAAGGCAACCCATGGTTCTGGATTCAGATGATGAACAACGTGGGAAAAAGAAAAAAAAAATGTAATTGCAGAAGACAATGCGTCTTCCGAGGAGGAGGATACTAACTATAATCAGGAGAAGGACAATGACGAGGATTCACGTTTGAACAATCAGGACAAGGAAGAGATAGAGGACCCTTGGAGTGATTATGGGAAATTAGACAATGACATTTTTGAGGACTTGATTTGAACAAGCATACTAGCTTATTATTATTGTTTTTTTTTCTTGTTGTTGTACCTCTATTGCCTGTTTTTTCTGTATCTTTGCTTTCTCTGCTTTTTTTTGCTACTTGTTTACTATTCTCTGTTCTCTGTCCTTTCTTTCAACTTGAATACGGTTGTCTATTTCCTGTTCTACTTTTCTCTATTTCTGGCTCTGCTTCTCTCTATTTCCTGTTCTAGTTTTGTCTATTTCCTGCTCTGTCTGTCTCATGATTTTCTTTTTTTTTGAAACTTGATCACTCTATTTTTTGCTTCTAAGAGCCCGCAAATTTTTTTTTTTTTGAATATCATTACTTTTGTGAATTGGCGCAAGATAAATGCATCTAGAACAAAGAAAGAGTAACAAAGTAACACGGATGCAATTATGAAAAAAAAAATTAAAGAAGTGTGGTGGGGAGAAAGTTTATAAGGGTGGTGGAGGTGTAAGCTAAAAAGAGTGTTGTGTAAGGGTCGAGATATGAGCTGGAGGAGTATATGGGTGGCGTGCACAACAGAAGTGTAAGGGTGGAGAGTGTTAGGGTTGAGATGTGGGCCGTGGAGTAGTGGTGTGCGCCGGTGGTGGTGCAGAATGAGTACTTAGAAAAAATTTTGGGGGGGCCATTGGCTGGGGATTCTGGGATTTCTGGGGACTCCAGAGATGTCTAATTTTACAGCATCCGTGTCGGTTTACGTTTGAGGAATAAGCTTTAGGGAACCCGCTAAACTATGGTGCATAGGGGTGACCACAGGTGCTAATTTCCCCATAGTCAAAATGACTGGAGGCATACCAGCTGTGCCAAATGGCCGGTTGAATAAACCAATGACGTGCAACTCCCCTGAAACTCCCGGCCTGATCAAGGAGGGAGGAGTCAGTGGGAATGAATCCAACACATATCAAAATGGAGTTCCTCCCAAAAGGGAAAACCCCAATAAGTTATGTAACCTCAGCTAAAAACTGCCAACAGATAAATGGGAGGGAAAGAGCTTACCCTTCTTCACTCGACCCCCATTTTCTTGTTTACTCTTTAGAAGAAAAAATGTCAAGCAAAAGCAAGGATACAAACAATAACCCTAATTCGCATCAAGCTACAAAGTCCAGAGAGACTTGTAAGATTCCGTCCAATAGGAAACAAAATCAAGGTTTGTCAACATGATTCAAATCAGCCAGCTAAAAGAGCGCCAGCTAATGTCTTCTCTTCAGATGAAGAATAAAGATTGGTGGTGTCTTGGTTGGACCGCGTAGCAAACGACTTGCACTCCAAAGAGAAGCAGTCAAACAACCAAGAATAATTCAGGTTAGTTAAAACCTGCAAAATGCTAAGCAAATAAAGCTGAATAAAGCTAATCTAAGCTCCATGTCAAAAAGAAAAGCATACAGTAGTAATCACTTGCAGAAAGCAGCAAACAGCCTAGCAGAATAGAAGCCAACATTTTTATCATAACCTCTCCACAAAGAGAGATAGGACAAAGTGCTTGACTCCGTTTCAGATAAACACTTAATCTCCCATTTCCTACTCAAAGCAGAAATTCTTCTTCTGCTATTTAATCTTAATTAAAACCATTGAAACAAAGCATAAAAATTGTGTATATAGTGTTTAAAATGATTTCTCAGAAGTTCTGATTAGAAATGAATTTCAGTTTCTTGAATTCTAACAGATTTACAGTATCAGGTCAATTTACTAAACTCATCTACCCCATTCAATAAAAACCACTGAAACGGAATCAAAGCTATTTCCGCAAGCAATGAATCAACTTCTGACAAGGAAGTTTGGGACATCCCCAAGTTCAACGGTGAAAATTACGCTATGTGGAGGGACAAAATTGAAGTCTATCTCACATACAAAAAGTGTTGGGAGGTGCGCAAGGCTCCAATTCCATGAAATGCAGCCACAAATGAAATAAAGCAATGAAAAGCTCTTGCTGCATACATAATATCCTTAAGACTACCCAACTCAGTCTATAATGACGTAGTTACACCAGAAAATAGAATGGATCCACATCCAATTTTGAATAAGATCAAAGAAGAATATGCTGGGTTAACTGTGTTCAATATCTAGCGTGTACTCAGAAATTGGGAGTTAACTAAATATGTTGAAATTTACTTACTCTGATTAGTCTATCATATTCAATTATGTTTATTTTATGCATTATCCATTTTCTTTTCTCTAATTTTACTTCTATTTATTCTCAAATACCTATGTCACAAGGATATCATCAAAGTCAGGATGGTCGACTTTAAAAGTAGCAACAATAAAATAAACATTTCCAAAATCCAATTCATCTATTCTGTCAATCAACAAACTCTTACTCATCAACTCAAACTATCAAAAGATAACTGGCGTAACCTCAACTCTGTTTGGGTAGAATTGATTTAACCATTCAAGACTTATTAAAAGCTTCAACTAATTTCTTTCCCTCAAAAACTAGACTTGTCTTTTTTTTTCTTTCTTTATTCTCTTTCTCTTTGTTACTGCTGTCAAGCGAATCAACCTAAAATCATCTATCTAGTCTCCAAAAATCTTATGTTTCCATCAACTATCTAGATCTATTTAGATTATTATTAACTTTATTCAGTCCTCTGGTTTTGGTGTTCCATCAATTTTAAATTCTTTCACGGTTAAAAGCCTTCAGTCAAAATGGCAACAAGCAAACCAAGAGAAACACCGGAACACCAGGGGGCAATGCTGTATTTAGATCAATAACTCTTGAGGCAATAGTTGAAGGAACTCCCTTGTGTAGCGAGGAAAACTACTTGATATGGAGACCAAAGATGCAAAGCGTTTTTAAGCTTAGGGGGATTCTAGATTAAATGAACAGTCATACCACTCAACTTTTGAATACAATGAACGAAGCAATGGCGGCATATATAATTTCAAAACTAGACCGGCCTAAAACTCATCAAAATGTTGTCAGAAGAAATATAGAATCTGATACAAAAGCATTATGGACAGCAATACAGTCCCACTTTGCATCAAGACAATCCGCAAACAGAGCAAGGGTTTTTCTGGATTTTCTTTATCTGCCTTTTAAAATGGACGCAATAGATAAATTTTTCACCAATGTACGAATTCATCTAAACAAACTTGCTGAAGTTGGTATAGAGCTTCCAGAAGATATATTAGCGTATCTTATCTTATTTAAATTTCCTGAAGGGTTGGCTCAAGTTTGTACTGGAATACTTCACAACGGACAGGCAACCACCCTAGATTCCGTACTAGAGCATATAACTCAACATAAAAATGAGTTGAAAGCTAAAAATCAAAACTCAAACGACTCACCTAATGCGCCAACAAGTTTATACCAGGAAAGACTAAGATTCTCTAATGGCAAACACAGCTCAGCGGTGAAACGTCATATGTCAGAGCGGTGTTGGGAAGAACACCCAGAACTTAAACCAAAAGAATTTTCAAAATCCAAGCCAAAAGAGGCCCATTTTTTCAGTTACTTCTGCAATAGTAAATCCAAAACGGAAATTGATGATATTTTTTGTGGTTTAGCAGAGGAAATATCTGATCAGTTTGAGCGCTTCATCCTAGACAGTGGATGCTCAATAAAAATGTTAAGATTAAAAAACGTCTTTGACTCAATGAAAGAAGAAAAGAACAGAACAATTAGAACTGGCAAACCAGGAGCTTCACTTCAAATAGAAGGTCATGGCCCAGCTCTACTACCGCTCAAAAAGAACATTCTCTCACTGAAAGATTCCTACTATGTTCCCGATGCAAGCATCAATCTAATTTCACTGGGGGAGCTACTAAATAAAAGTCTTCAATTAGTAGCAACCACACGCCAGGGACAAGATACGTTGTTAAATGTAATGGACGGTACAACATCAATACTCAAAGGTACCATTCAGAACAATTTGTTAGTTATTGACACAGCGTTCAACAATAAAGGATAAAGCTACTCCATCAACTCCGATGACTTAATGAAGCTTCACTTAACGTTAGGCCATTCTGGAATTGATAGAATGATGAAGGTAGTATGAAAAACAAAAATAGATTCCAAAGCTTTAAAAACTTTTGAATGCAAAAACTGTTACCTCAGCAAGATTAAAAAACAAAAATTCAAAGAAAGGTCTTCATCTACCTCAAAACCACTCAAAAGAGTTCATCTTGATTTAATAGGGCCTCTCAACCCAATTGCTAAGGGAGGTTATAGATACTCGCTTACCTTAGTTGACAACTACTCCGGATACATTGGAGCCTATCCCTTGAAATCAAAAGATGAAACTGCTGAAATCATAAAGTCAATTCTATTGATAGAGTTTAAAAAGCGAGGTCACTATCCCAACAAGGTTTTCTGTGATGGAGGAGGCAAGTTCATGAGCAACGATCTTATTAGTTTTTTTAAAGAACATCATATTAAACACCTGGTAACTGAACCCTATCACCCTGAACATAATGGAGGGGCTGAAAGGGAAAATCGACAATTTGCAAATCTGTGCAATTGGTTCATTCTCAATCAAGAATACCCAAAAACTATTGGCACGAGGTGATAAAGGCCTGCTCTATCTGCTTAAACCGAATTCCCGCGAGTAATGGACTCAAAAGCCCTTGGGGGCTAATTCACGGAATCCCAATCAAGATAAACTATCTTGTTCCTATAGGCACATATCTTACCTATCTTAATCAAAAACCAAGAAGTGGAGCAAAACTGTTTGAAAAAGGCTCTGAAGGAATCTTGATTGGGTAAAATCCAGAATTCCTATCATACCGAATACTCACTAAATCAGGCTCTGTAATCTCTACCAAACATGTCAAATTTGACAAAAATGAGTACAGCAACTCTTGGCTGAAAGAGCTATTACCAGAGGAAAAAAAAGTAGACCAAATTGATAATCAAAATCAGAATGAAAATAAGTTAGCTAAAAATGAACCTAATGAGAAGCATGAAATCGCTACTAGCAAAAGTGATTAAGAAAAGAATATAACAATCAAACAAGAAAGCCAACAATCGGAAGAAGATTTGGAAGATGCTGAAGAAATCTCCAATCAGCTCATCTCTACAAATACAACTCAATCTAATAAATCACGCATCTTAAGAGACAGAGCAGCTATTCGACCCCCTCAACCATTTGGCCCACATGGCTATGTGGCTGGATTACTACCCTGATCCTAAAATGAAGCAAAAAACATGTCAAACAGTGAAGATTGGGAAAAAGCGATCAACAAAGAAATTGACACTATTGAAAACTTGGGTGTTTGGGAGGACTATACAGATGAAGCCCCTTTTCCAAATCTAGTTACAACTTTTTGGACATTTAGAATCAAGACTAATGCCCACGGTGAACCTCCAACATTTAAAGCTCGTTTATGTGTTAAAGGTTACAACCAAAAATACGGCATTTACTATTTTGAAACCTTGGCACCCACCGGAAAAATGGCCTTGCTAAGATCCTTACTGGCTTATGCTGCAGAAAGAAATCTTCCGGTACTGCAATTTGATGTGAAAGGTGTGTTCCTTCACTCAGACATTGATGAGGACATGTTTATAAAACTCCCTCAAGGATGCCAGAGGAAATCAAATATACTCAAGCTCAAAAAGTCTTTGTACTGATTAAAACAAGCACCAATGAATTGGTACCAGCATCTGATCAGCCGGATAAAAAGTCAGAAGTATGTTGAAAGAGACTGTGACCCCTGTCTCTAAATTAGCAACAACTCTGTATCCGCACTCTATTCTCATGTGGACAAATTAATCATTGTAGGGGACTGTGAGAAGTTGAGAATTTTCTAAATCAATTCAAAGAATCAAAAGCTCATCAGCCCAACACACTCCTTGGGATGAAGATAGAAAGAAAGAAAAACTCATTTCATCTGTCTCTTCCAAAACACATCAACAAAGGTTTGGAAGAGATGAAATTAACTGAATGCAAACCATCAAAACACCTTGCACACCGGCAATAAAATTGATTTCCGCAACTGATGAAGAACATCAAAGGTTTCTTCAATTAGATATGAAGTACAGATCAGCAATAGTTAGACTGAACTTCATTTCTCAACTCAGTAGGCCTGATATTTCCTTTGCCGTCTCCAGCTTGGCAAGATTTCAAGAAAAGCCCAGTGATACTCACTGGAACAAAGTCAAAAAGGTATGGAAATATTTGAAGGGTAAAATTGATTTTCCATTAGTTCTTGGGAAGAGAAATGAAATCAATCAAGTTATTGCATTCAGCAATTCCACATGGGCAGATGATCCAGAAACTTGTATCTCTCAATCTGGTCTAATATGATTCTTTCATGGTTCACTGATTCTATGGACTAGCAGAAAACAGAAAAACATTGTCAAGAATTCCACTGAATCAGAGTTGAATGCCTTATCAGACAGCCAAGATGATGCCAGTTGGAGCAAAATTATGCTAGAAAACATTTGGAGAATGAAATTGGGTCCAAATCTTCTTATGATAGATAACAAGGGACTTGAAAATAGAATAATTAAATTTGGGAGAAACTCAAAAACAAAACATATTGACCTAAAAACCAAGTTCCTTAGATCTGAATATCATCAAAAACTAATCAATGTACAACTCATACCGTCCAATGAGATGATTGCTGACACTCTGACCAAGGCTTCTAATAAAGAAGCAGTAGATTTACTAGTTAACTCTGTTAGTTTCTCAGCTATAGAATGATTGAATCAAACTGGCGTGTTGAAATGTACTTACTCTGATTAGTCTATCATATTCAATTATGTTAATTTTATGCATTATCCATTTTCTTTTCTATAGTTTTACTTCTATTTATTCTCAAATACCTATGTCACAAGGATATCATCAAAGTCAGGATGGTCAACTTTAAAAGTAGCAAAAATAAAATAAACTTTAAAAGTAGCAAAATAAAATAACATTTCCAAAATCCAATTCATCTATTCTGTCAATCAACAAACTCTTACTCATCAACTCAAACTATCAAAAGATAATTGGCGTAACCTCAACTCTGTTTGGGTAAAGTTGATTCCCTCATTCAAGACTTATTAAAAGCTTCAACTAATTTCTTCCCCTCAAAAACTAGACTTGTCTTTTTTTTTTGCTTTCTTTGTTCTCATTCTCTTTGCTACTTCTGTCAAGCAAATCAACCTAATATCATCTATCTACTCTCCAAAAATCTTATGTTTCCATCAACTATCTAGATCTATTTAGATTATTAACTTTATTCAGTCCTCTGGTTTTGGTGTTCCATCCATTTTAAATTCTTTCAAAATACACTGATGACCTTGAGGATTTTGTGAATAAAACAAAAGCTGCTATTGCCGACATCAATGCAATAGGCTTTGTGATTCCCCCAATTGCATACAGTTGCGCTATGATTACAAGGATAACCAAGGAGAGACCACAGTTAATGCAGAATCTCCTCACCAACAAGAAGACACTTTCTAATCCCAACAATCTGCTAACACAACTCAGAGAAATTGCTCGCCATGATACAACTGTTAAGAGGGAAAATCAATTTTCCATGCCAGCTGTCACAGCATTAGTGAATAATAGTGGTAACCAGCGGATATCATATGTGGGTCGTTGCAATGGTCAACATCATGCAGCTGCAACACACCCTGAAAGCCAATGATGGTCTGCTCACCCAGAGCTCAGACCAAACAAAAATGAAATGAAGCCAAACAAAATGAAAGCAACTGCCTTAGTAACAAACAATGGTCTGGAACAACCCCAAGATTCACCAAGTAGCCGGAACGTTTTGCATTTTGCAAATACGTATATTGCGTTAATGGCGGGAATCATTGGCGGTACAGTGCTGGATTCAGGAGAAATTCACCATATGCTAGACAATCGGAGCATTTTTCCATCCCTGGACCCAATATATCTCCTCATCCACACAGCAAAAAAGGGAACTGGAATCAGGGCTACTGGAACAGGCAAAGCTTTAGTTACAATCCGCAACGGTGTACCACTTGAACTCAACAATTGGTTGTTTGTACCTGAAATCTCAGTGAATTTATCCCCAATGGGACGACTAATCCAGTAAAATGGCAAAAAATTGGGAGCTAAGATTGATCAAGGAGACGACATTGTCAAATTCACTATCAATTGTTTAATTTATAAAACTAAGAATTCATATTTCATTAGAAAACAATCAATGAGAGATAAGAACAACATAAAAGTAAAGTACCTAAGACTCTAATTGAGTATACGAGTGAGAGGTAAGGCAAAACAATGAAATAAAGAAAGACAAAGAAACTAAAATAAAAGTGTAAGTTTATTGATTCAAGTTGAATAAATATTATCGAGTTTATTCAACTTACAAAGGCGTGAGGGATAATCGATGAGGAAAGATAAAATTGCTAGAGTCAGCACAAAGTCGGTTTAAGAAGGGGGGCACTTCTGGAGTGTAATCGGCGGAAGTCGGTTAAGGAAGGGAATGTACTTTAGAGTACTGAAGTCGAAGTAAGAAGGGAGGAGATTTATTTGTAAATGAGATTAAACGAAGTTTGAGGATTTATAATTTAAGAA
>JNCO01005838.1:0-13660 GCA_000785685.1 Uromyces viciae-fabae | reverse complement strand
ATATTTTTAATTTTCTTTATTTTAAATACTAATTTATAATTATTATTTTAAACTAATTTAACTTTTATTTTTAATTTCTAAAACTTAATATGTTTCTTTAATTTATTTATTTTAATTATTATTTGCTTGATATTATTATTTTTAATTTAGGATAAATTTTTAATGAACTTAAATTTTTAATACTATTTTTATTTGTAATAATTTATATTGCTAAATTTATAAATTTATTGTAATAATCAAAATAAAAATTCTGATGAAAAAAATAAAATAAAAAGTAAAATTAAATTATTGTTCAATATCAATGCTAAATTTTTCTTTCTTCTTTCACATTCATTTTCTTTCATTCTCAGATTAATTTATTTTAGATTTGAAAATGTTGAATATTCAATTTCAAATCTAATTTTCCTCAAAAAATGTGAAACAAAACATTCATGAAGTTAGTTTTTATTTTATTTTCATTTAAATTCTTATTTATGATTTTCTTTTAAGTTTATCTTTCTTATTTCAATTTTTTTTTATTTTAAATACTTGTTATCTTTTTTCAACTATGTTATATTTTTCTCGTAGGAATTTTGATATTATCATTTATTTACTTACCAATTTTTTATTGTAATATTTTCATTTTCAATTTATTATTTATATAATTTGTTTATTTTCATTTCTATTATTTTTATCTATAATAATAAGAAATTTTTATTTTCAATTAGTTCTTTTTATTAATTAATTTCTTATAATCTTTTTTATGATTATTCTTAATTAATTGTTTATTTAGATTTTAAAAACTCACTAATTTTAGTGACAAAGTTTTTTGCTTTTTTATTTTTAATATTTTCATCAAAATTCTGACAATAGCTTCAATCTTTCATCTGAAATCTCAACCTGTCCCTCTGATTCTGTAACTAAAACAACTGCCACCATTTGAAGAAAACTCAATTGGCTCATTGGAAATAAGAAAGCAAAGGAAATAAAGAAGGAAGAAGACAAATCAAAAAATTAGAAAAACGAGATGATCCAACTTCAATGCAGTCTAGCCGAACAATCAGAGGCCAACAGTCTGATCCTCTGCAACAACAGATATGCAATGGTCACCATTGCCAATGTATCTATAATGAGTATTGACATTGGTTCAATCACTGAGTCATGTTACCCTTTTTATCAGTGGAAACAAAATAAGATCTTGTAAAAAATAAAGAAAGAACAAAAAGAAGAAATGAAGAAACTTCAAAAGGAAAAAGTAGAAAAGAAAATGAACAATGAACAGGAAAATAACAATGAAGATAAAAATTGAACTCTTGCATTGTATTTACTTGTTTCACTTGTTTTTTTTTTGTTGTTTAATGCTCTATTTGTACTTGTTCAATCATAATACATGTGTCTTTTTTGCTCCACCTTCATACATGTTTTGTTTGTATTTCTCAATCATAATGTTTATTCCCCAGACAAAAAAAGTTTCTCTACAAAGAATTTGCAAGTATTAAATTCTTAAGAAAAAGATGGTTTCTTTGTGAACAAATTCAAAACAAAAAAATATTTATTTCCAAAAAAAAAAGCTTCTAGAAATTTTTTATGGAAAAATTATTTGATTGCTTTTATTAAAAAAATAATATTGAGTCATAAGAAATGAATAAAATAAAAATAAATAACAATCAAGAGATGGGACATGAATCATCAAAAAAAAGAATATCATTTTTTCTGAGCATCCCTTTTTAGCCCATAAGGGCTTGATCAGATGGTTCCTAAGGCAATGATGAGCAGATTCATCTTGCAGATTCTGTTAGTTACAGATAAAAGAAGAGAAATCTCCAATTTCCAATCAACTTTGCTTGACCATTGGTAAAATTTGGTTGTAAGGAAATTCTTTCCCAAGGCCTCTTTCATCCTCTGCATTCATATTGTGGAGGATTACACAGGCAATCATGATCCAGTGGAGCTTTGGTGTACTCCCAGCTCTTGCAGGTTGGGCAAATATTGAAAATTGGGCCTGGAGTACGCCAAAGGTCTGCTCCAAATCTTTTCTCAATGCTTCCTGCATCTTTACAAAGTTCTAGAGAAAAATTTCTGAGTATTGTATGTATAATTTGTCAAGATGATCAAATAAATTTTAATATTCTTAAAAGAGCTAATAATTTCACCACTCAAATATGTGAGTGATGTTTTTATAAAATTGCTCAATTAATTTTAATATTTCATTGACATATTTATTTTATCACTTTACCATTTTTAGATCTGAAAAAAAATATAAAAGGTTCTTAAATAAAATGATGAAACAATTCTTACCATGATTAAAGCTGTAAGTATCATTACATAATTTATTTTTCTTTATAAAAAAAGTTATAAAATAAAAATCATTCATAACTAATTTTCTTCATGATTCTATTTTTTGATCATGACGTGTTTTGAACAGCAATTGTATAATTTTGAATCATTATAAATATTTTATTCTTTTTTTCATTTATCATTTTTATTTTTAATCATCTTTTTCATATTGCTATTTTTATCAATCATCTTATTATCAATCATTATTAATTAAAAGATTTAATCATGATTCTTATCTTTTTACTATTAATCAAATCATAACTTTTATCATTATTATTATCATAAATTTTATCATTAATATTATCATCATTCATAACATTTTCATCTTTAAAATATATTATCAACTCCAATTTACTTATTCTTATATA
The DNA here is from genome assembly GCA_000785685.1 of Uromyces viciae-fabae. NCBI lineage: Eukaryota > Fungi > Basidiomycota > Pucciniomycetes > Pucciniales > Pucciniaceae > Uromyces > Uromyces viciae-fabae. Next base: position 10,976 of record JNCO01005838.1, on the reverse strand, counting down.
TACATTATTATTGTTACCAGCTTTTGCCTTTAGGTATAAAAATGTTTCTTTTATCTTATTCTTATATTATTTGTATATTTTTTAAAATATTGATGATAATATTATCTTTTGTGTTTAAAAATCCCTTATAATTAAAAAAAAAAAAAAAAAAAGAGCTTTCCTTTTGCTCAAGCCCTTGTGGCTCTGAGATTGTCTTAACTAAATTTGAGTAGTCTGGGTATATTCCATCCTCCAAATGATAACCCTGCTTGTAATGATTTCCATTGATTGTGAGTGTAAATTTAAGTGAGACAACATCTAATAGATTCTGGAAAAGCAGAGAGACATCAAGTAAATTGATGTCATTATGAGATCCTGGGATGCCAGAACCATAAATTGTGAGAGACAACTTCCCCAAGGACAATTCTGGCTTCCTAGGAATGAATAACATGTACCATGAGTAAATACACAGAAAGATGAGGATACTGAGTTATGAATATTTGAAAAACCTTTTCCTTGCCTTGGAATTGCCCTTTTCAGGTTGTGGGGAAATTCTTCCATCTCCAATGCATGCAGTCCAATGACCCAAGCATGCCAGGGAAGCCACAGTTTGAGTTAATCCAGAGTATGTGATTTAAATCTTCAGGTGTTGGATCTTGCAAGTATTCCTCACCATAGATCTTGCAGATTTCTTCAAATAACCAATCAGCTAAGTTCTTGAGTGCAGTACTTTCAGCAATAAAAAGGTAATCATTGCTTGAGTCTTCCATGCTTCCATATGCCAGAATTCCAATCGCTCAGGTGATTTTTTGTAAGGGATGCAAGCCTAGATTTCCAACAACATCTTGTTTCAACTTGAAGTAATGATTGTGAGAAATTCTGAGAATAAACCATGTTGCATGGAAAATATTATCCAAAAGATGAATGGGCCATAGACCAAAGATTCCAAGAGTACAGCTGCTGATATCCCTTTGCAAAATTTGCAAGGCAGATTGGCAGAATGTCCTTTTTTCCAGCCTCCAAGTTTTTGTGGGTTTCTTTTTTTTTGGAATCCTCTTCCTCCATGATGATATGTGTCAAATTGAGAGATGAGGACTGGTTGATTCTTGATGCTAGAAGTATAACTGACTGAGAAACCATAGTGTTCCCCATGATCACACACACACACACACACACACACACACACACACACACACACACACACACACACACACACACACACACACACACACACACACACACACACACACACACACACACACACACACACACACACACACACACACACACACACACACACACACACACACACAAGGCTTTCATAATACAGTACCTTGTATTGTGTTGCTGGAGATTTTCACATATTCTAGAAAAAATTGTGCAAGTCATTTAGAAGCATGTTCAAATTTGAGCAACTAAAGAATTTAATTTTAATTATTTTTAATTCAATTTAAAATTATTTATAATCCTTAATTATATTCAAATTAAAAAAGAAGTAATTTTAAAATAGTTTTTACCTTAAGTTGGCTAATTTAGATGTCCTTTGAAATATTTTAATTTTTAATTTATAATTAAGATTTTTCAATGAAATAATTTATTATTATTTGATATTTGATTTAATTTTTATAATATTTAAATTAATATTCAATTGATAATAATTTTCTAAGATATATATATATATATATATTTTCATTTTAAATAATAATATTTTATTTCTTATTTTGATTCAATTTTTCAAATAGTTTGTTATATCATAAAACCTAACAGATCAAAAAACAAAAAAGTAATCAAAAAAGATAATTCAGGATTAATCCTGAAAAATTTAAGAAATAATTTTAACCTTTTATTCATTCTGGTTTATCTTATAATTTTTTCATTCATTATATAATTGTGAAATCAGTTTTTTTTTTTTTTTTTCTGTTCATTAAAATTTTTATTTCATTTCTTTTATTGAATTTTATTTATATATATCTTTTTTTTCTTTTTTTTAATTCTTAATTAAAATTATAAAATTACCTTATTTAATCTTTTGAAACCCTTTTCAAATATTTCTCTTTGATTTTTTTTTTTTGTTTTAATATTTTTTCTTTCATTTTTTATCTGATAGAAAAAATAGGTTTTTTTTTTTTATTATTTAATTATTTACTATTTTTTTTATTTTTATGGAAATTAAAAAAATTAATTAATATATAAATTTCTTATTTTTTTTGTTTTTTTTAAAATTTAAATTTTTTGTTTTTGTTTTTAAATTTGAAAAAAAAAAAAAACACTTAGTAATTTCATTTTCAAAATGTTGTTTTCTTTTTTTTATCAAATTTATTTATCAAATTTTGACGAGAATGATCTTGGTCTAGATCTGTTTGCAGGTCAATGATTTGTTTCTTTTTGATTCTTCTTCTTCTTCTTTTTTTCCTTTCAGTTTTTTTTTTTTTGAATTCGACCCGAGAAGAATTTGAAATATTAAATCTTCTTCTTCCATTTCCAATATGTGATGGATAGTATAGGAGAGGAGTTGAGTTTAAGAGATAGGTTGATTCAGTATGTAAAAACACCCGCAGTAAACTTTGATTTTAGTGTTTCATACATGTCACAACGACATCACACTAAAGAATTGTTTCAAAATTAAACCAAAATAAAAAAATAAAAATAACTTTGTTTATATTGAATTGAATTATTATTTTCATTTCCACCAAAAAAAAAATTAATTTTCCATGTATTGATTGTATAATGATAAAAAAGTAAAAAAAATAAAAATAATATGGGATACCCAAATCAGAGAGATATTTTTGAACATGAAGATAAATGAAAAAATGAAGAGTTTTTTTTATTTAGTTTTGATTATTATTTTTTGAAACATGAAAATAATTAAAAAGGTATCACTTGAATTTAAATTTATAAATATTGTAAAAAAAAAATAATATTATGATTATAGAAAAAAAGTAAAAAAAAGAAGAAAGAGAATTTAAAAATGTGAATAAATGAATGAATGGAAAAGAGTAAAATTCGCTAGTTTAATAGGAAAAAGAGAGAGAGAGAGAGAGAGAGAGAGGTAGAAGGAAAAAAAGATAAAAAATATATATAAATGATGCCCAAGAAAGAGAGAACGCCAAGGAGAAATGAAAAAACCTTTCATTAAGTCAAATCCAATAAAAATTGAAAAGGGAGGGGTAAAAAAAGATGATGATGATGATAAAGATGAGAGGAAAAGAGATATAATTAATGATCATGTATAGTGGCAGTAGTAACTAAGGCTTTAGAAGTATCGTTACGAACTGAAGAGGAATGAGTACTAGACTTTAGATGACCTAATCCTTTAAGAAGTAACAACTTAAAAAAACCTGAACTTTGATTCAACTTTTTCTTCTTTCCAGCTAAAATATCTTGATTACTATTATTACTATCAAATTTAGATTCTTGTTGATTCTTTTGTATAGAATTTGAATTTAAAATTTGACATGTTGTTGGATCTTGATGATTTAATTTTATTTCATCTGATTGATTTAAAGAGGTTACTTGAATTGTATTAGTAACTTGTTCATCATTTGTATTATCAACTTTTGTTTGATTATTTGTAGAATCTTTTGATAGAATCACTTGATCCATACTAGGTTGATGATTAGGTTCTTGAATAATTAAAAGAGGAGAAGATTCAACATTCCCTTTTAATGTTTCAATTTGACAAGAAACTCTAGATGAGTTTATAGTTGATTGAATTGGAGATGAAGTTGAATCAATTTTAATATTGGAATCATTAATCTGAATATCATTCTCTTGTTGTTTTAATGAAGATTGAATTTCGGTTGTTGAAACTTGAGTAAAATCATTTAATAATGTATGATTGTTTGAATTAGGTAAAGATTGAAATGTTTGTTTAGTTTCTTCTAGTGGTGTGTTAGGTTGATGAGTAATTGAAGATAATTCTTTATCAAATGAAGTTGAACCATTGAATAATTCAGATAATGGAGGAAGTATTGGAAGTGTTGAAGAATTAGTTAATTGAGTTTGTTCGTTAGATGAGTTAATTGGATGAAATAATTTAAAAAGGTTATTAGGATGATTTAAAGTACTAGTAGAATAAATTGAAGCAGTTTTCAATTGATTATTATCTTGATTAGGTTTAAGATGTACTGTAGAATGATCAAAAGATTTAAATTTGAGTACAGATTTACCTAATTCAGAAAAACTAGTCCAACGTTTTGAAGGATGACGATTAAAATCATGATTTAGTTGATTTGTATTTGAATGAAGTGGATGATTAGATTGAGTTGGTTTTTGATTAAAATTTAAAGGAATATCACAAGTTGAAGTGATATCAGGTAATGATATAGATGGTTCTAATTGTAAAGATAATCTAGCAGGAGAGTTGAGTGATAAATCAGGAGGGAGTGAAGAATCCAAAGAACCAAAATCAACGAATTGATTATTCATAATTTAAAATTAATTTCTAATTAAGAATTGAAAGAATTCAAAGTAGTAAAAAAAATTGTAAAAATATTTTTATTAAAATTTTAAAAATAAATAAATAAATTTAAATACAAAAATCATTTCCAGTTAACAAATTAAAAGCTTCAAGATATTTTTGCCAAGTTGATTGAATTACATTTATTGGAATTTCTACTTGTTCATTTCCATCTATTCCATTTTTAATAAGCCAATCTCTTAAGAATTGTTTATCAAATCCATTCATTTTTTTACCCTCCTTCCATTCTTTTATTGACCAAAATCGTGTTGAATCAGGTGTAAGACATTCATCAATTAAAATTAACTTTTCTGTTTTTAATTCAATTCCAAATTCAAATTTTGTATCTGCTAAAAATAATCCACACTTTATATCTAAACAATGTTTATTAGCTTGATTATATAATTCTATTGAAATTTTCTTAATTTTATCCCCAATTAATTTTGAACCTAAAATTTCATCAACTATGTAGAAAATTAAAAAAAATATTTTTCTTAATTTTATCCCCAATTAATTTTGAACCTAAAATTTCATCAACTATGTAGAAAATTAAAAAAAATATTAATATTAATTTTTAATTTTTAATTTTAGTTTTCATTAATTAATAAATTATTTACGTTTATCTGGATGAATATTCTCATCATGGGTTCCTATTTCTCCCTTTGTACTAGGAGTAAAAATTGGTTCTATGAATTTACTAGATTCTACCAAGTTTTCAGGCATTGGAATTCCATGTACGGTACCAGTTCTTTTATATTCTGAATAAGCTGAACCTATAAAGTTTTTTAAAAAAAAAAAAAAAAAAAATCACTCAAACTGAGTTTCTTTCTTTTTTTCTTTATAAATTTATATAAAAACATTTTACCTGTGAGATAACCTCTTACAATTGCTTCACATGGAAGTACTTGAGATTTTTTTACTAGAATAGTTCTACCTTCTAATTGATCTCGATAGGGTAAAAGTTGATTTGAAAGTGAAAGAATTTCATCAAAGTCACCAGTTATAATATGATTTGGAATGATTGATTCAAATTTCTTGAAGAAGAATAATGATAAACTAGTTAAAAGTTTTCCTTTATTTGGTATTCCCTTTTAAAAACAAAAGACCAAATTTAAATTAGTTAATAATAAAAATAATTCAATTTTATTTTTATTTACATTTTTCATTATCACATCAAACGCTGATATTCTATCAGTTGCAACAAATAATAATTTATTTTCATCCTCTGGGAATTCGTATATATCGCGCTAAAAAAATAAAAAAAGGAAAAGAATGAGATAAATTTAAATTAAAAATCCAATTTTATAACTCAACTACTTTGCCTCTTGCTACAAGTCGTAGTGTAGGGCATTCGGATTGCATTAATGCCATTTTAGCAAAAAAAAAATGTAAATTTTTTATTTTATTTTATTTTATTAAAAAATCATGGTCACTCAACATGTCACGTATTCATAAAACTAAATCATTTTTTTTTTTTTTATATGTAAATAAAATCTCAAAAGCCATTAATCCGACATGTCCCACTGTTTCACTCCAAACTCAGAACTAGAATTACTATTTGATGAATCAATTTTAACTGATATTCCTGAACTAGCACCAGAATTACATGTAAGTAATACACATATTTAATTTATTTTTTTTTTAAATTGAAAATTAAATTAAATTAAATTGATTTCACATTTTATTTTTTATTTTATAGATTCGTCCTCTATCTAAAACTGATTATATTAGAGATCATCTTAAATTATTAGCAGGATTAACTTGTGCTCCTGATATTGGTTTAAAAAATTATGAAAATATATTTCAATTATTATATAATATTAATCAAATTAAACCAAATAAACCAACTTATTCTATAATTTGTTTAATACGTAAATCAGATGATCAAATTATTGCAACTGGTACTTTATTATTAGAACAAAAATTCATTAGAAATGGTGGTAGTGTAGGTCATATTGAAGATATCGTTGTAGATCAAACAGTTCGTGGTCAAAATTTAGGTAAAATTATTATTAAATCTTTACTTCAACTTAGTCAACATTTAGGTGCATATAAAACTATTTTAGATTGTAATAAAGATAATATTAGTGAGTTTTTTTTATTTTTTTATTTTTTATTTATTTATTTTTTATAACTTTAGAAATCTAACTTGCAAAAAATAATAATTATTACATAGCTTTTTATGAGAAATGTGGTTTTGAACAAAAAGAATATGAAATGGTTAAATATACACCTCATGAAGAAATTCTTACAACTCAGAAACTCAACTAAATTCATGTTATATTATTTTTGTATTCTTCATTAAATTATTTACAAAATGTTTGGAGTTTTTTTAAAATTAATATTTAAATCATTCTTCTAACTTGAAGTAACTCGGCAACATATGTAAATTATTTGATTAGTTTAAATCATAATTCATACTTTTAAATGGGATTTACCGTCCTCAGTTGATTTAGAAGATTTCATTTGAATTCAATTCCATCCATGATCCCATACGACTTGTAAACCGTGCATTGGCCTCATTCTTAACCTACCTGAAAGTAGAAACACGACTCACCATCAGATTCAAAACATGACTGATTAGCATTCTATCCTCCATCCACTGGGCTCAGACTTCAAGAATCTTTTTTTTAGAAAACCAAAAAATTAAAATTAAAAGGTTGACTTATAAGATTTTTATCTTAATGTTGTTTTAGCTTTTTTTTGATAATAATAATCTTTCCATGTTATCATTTACATCACCAAATCTATCAAAAACTAAAGACAATCATCTTACAAGGTTATCACGGGGTAACTCGACTCGATCATCAAGTAATGCATCTTCTTGTTCTTCAAGCTCACCTCCTGATATCCCTTTTAAGCCAGGCCATCTACGATCAACTTCCTCTCAAATTAAGGTTCAAAATCGCATCATTCGAGCTGTTGAACTTCACCAAGATTACTGTCTGGTATCTCCTCAAGTTACAAACTCTAAGAGTAAACCTAATTATTTTACTTGTTATGGTGACCAATCTACAATCAAAGCTAGTCAATATCGTTCACAACGAGAAACTGCTAGTGCCATGAGAAAAATTATGATGGACTTTGAAAGTAATACAGGTCCTTCTATTACTAAAAAAATCCATGACAAGATGAATAATTCATCCCAAATTTGGTCTGAAAAACCTAGCTACATTCAAAATGATGGTCAACATTCCAAATTGGTACAAAGTAATATTCATCTTAATATCAAAGATCAATTTTACCATCCTATGAAAGTTCAAATGAGTCATAAAAGTCAAAAGTTTTCCACCTTTACTCCTCTAATCAATCCTCAAAGAGCAATAGCATTATACTGCTTCGATCCTGAAGTGTTTAATACTAGAGATTCTCAAGAAGAGGAGGATAATAATTCTGATTCATTAACTCCAGAAATCAGATTTCAATCTCAAGATATACTCGAAATTTGGGTCCCTGATATCGGCGGTGGATGGAGTTTGGGAAAAAATCTCTCAAATTCATCATCTTCTGCTCATAGTTTGTCTCAATCAGAATTAAATCAAAATCAAATTCATGGTGAAAAAAATCCTAGTGATTTGGGTTTAATTCCCATCGGTTGGTATAAAGTGTGCCTATACCATTTTATTTCATTTTTAAACCTACCCTTAGAAGAGCATTTGTCTGATGGTGAACTGTTTTAAGATTATTCAATCATTAGATATATCTCCCAATTCATCAAAGCAGACTGTCTCACCCTCGAATCTTGGTACACTCAGAAATTCAACTAATAAAAGTTTTTCAAATCCTAAAGAATTACCAGAGGCAACTATTAATTATAATGCTCCAAGCAATTTACCAAATACTGAAAAGAAAAATATCAAACCAAATTTTTCGGGAAATCGAAAAATAAGTACGAGTTCAATGAGATGTTCAAAATTTATTGATCTAAATTGCTCAGATAGATCCTCAAGTTTCATTTTTCCAACAATTTTGAATCCATCAATTACTACTGTCAATAAACAATTTGATACCCATGAAATTCCCGTGAATTATATTCCTAGCGTAATAGCTTCTTCTGTTACTGCATCTGATGCAATGCTTGCTGCTCGTCAAGCTCATGATCGTCAAAAATTAAATCAATTAGACTTGCAAGGAAAAAGTAAACAACGTCATTCCAGTTGGAATTTGTTTCTTCCAACCAGTTCTACTAGTCGACCATCTGCTGTACAATTATATATCACTGGAAATATTGATTTAGAGAAAGATACCAAACTTGAACAAGATTGCACCGAGAGATATGAAATTGAAGTGGGTCCTATTTGGAAAGATCCTGTATCTATTTTTGACGTCAATGTTCACCATCCTAAACTTCAAATGCACCAATCGAAAACTAAGGCTCACATGATTTACGCCATCACATGTACTTTTTTTGCCGAGGATGGAGTTCAAGATGGTCCAGTTAACCGATTAAATGTAGATCGAAGATATTCCCATTTCGAACTTTTGGTCGTTGGACTTGATTCGATATATGGAGAGGTTTTTGATCTCCCCAAACTTCCCGAGAAGGGGTTTACTACTAACTGTGAGTAAATTTTATTTTATTTTATTACATATAATTTTAAATTTTTTTTTTTTTTTTTTTTTGCTTTATTAAAGACGATAAGGATTCCCTTAGTGAACGCAGACGTGGATTAGAACGTTATCTTGTTAAATTGATCCGTCATCCTGTGCTCAGATACTCCCCAATGCTCACCATTTTTTTAGGATGCGAGGATGTTGAGGTAGGCATTTGTTATGATGACACCATCTTAGAATAATATACGTCTTCATCCATCTGATTCTGTTTTTTTTTTTAGGAGTTTGAAATAGAAGCTCGCACTTGGGGCCAATCCCATCCCGGTCTCCCTAAAAGAATGCTCTCTCAATCTTCCCCTTCTAACTTCTTTTCCAAGGTGTTTCATCCTGATTATAATGTCGATGAAAGTGATGTTCTAGATTCTATTCAAGCTTTTAACAAGTATACTAAATCTTTGGAAAATGGAAATGGAATGGTGGATTTAGAGAAAAATCTTACAAACCTTAGAAATAGTATTCAAAGTCAGTTGATTATTTTACCATTTAATTTTTCAATTTTTCTGACGTATGTAAATTGAATAAATAAATAACCTCGAAGGTGTCTCGCGGGATTTCGACAAACTGTCAAGTTCGATTCAGAGATTATGTGCTGGTCTATCTCCAGCTGAGAGATCAATGCAATTTGGCATGAAAAAAAAGGTATCTGCTGTTGAAGATTCAGGCAGTGATGATCTGGACTACTCGAGCTGTCATGATGAATTTAAATCAAATGTTCAGCTTAGAACAGACTCCAATGAAAAAGATCTATTAATAAGACATCTTCGACGTGAAGCTCGCTATTCAGGTCTACAGAACTCTGATGGCGCAATGTGTTGGAAAGATGGGTGCACTGGTATGTTGACAGCTCCTAACTACTAGTTAAAATATTTAAAATAATCAATGAGTTGATTTTTTGGTAATTGACTTTTTACACTCTCTTCAATCCGTTTTAGAGTGCTTGAGAATGACTAAAGCTTTGCAACTACTTGGCGAATCATTGGGAAATGTTGCAGAGACTTATTCTACTTGTGCGATCGAAAAATTGGCGCCAGTGCAAGATCTGATTAAAGAGCTGTCATTTCCACATAAAAATCGAAAGGTTATTCTCATCATCATCATTGTTGTTCTTAAGACTCTTCTGTGTTAAGAAGAGTACACTGATTGTTTGATGGTACAAAGGTTCTTTCGGATTTACACGATTCAACAAAACTGTCTTTCTCCGATTTGAATAAGAATTGTTCGGTTGATGGATTTGAATCTCGAAAAGAAACTGTGTTAAATGTGGTGATGAGTGAGATTGAACGACATCATCAGGAAAAAAATGTTGATTACTTTGATTTAACTCGCACATTATTAGATAGTCAAATTACGTTACATCAAACAGTTGAGTTATTCCTCCTTCTCAGAAACTCATAAAAATTTCAATCAAAGCCAGTCGAGAGAGATAATATATCATAATTCTTATTTATTTATTTTTTTCCAGGCATGCGATCAATTAATGGCAGCAAAAAAAGCGTTAGAGGAGCCACAATGCGAAACTCTGGGTTCGATGGGGCCGGAACCAAGGCCGATGAACTCAGAAGAGGTCAAAATTTTAATTCAACAACAAAAAGGAGTGAATGAAATAGAGAAAAACGAGATCAATGCAAATTTAAAATCAAGTGTTCATTCAATCGATCAGACTTTAAGTCGTTCTTCAATATTAGAATGGGTCAATCGATCAGCTAATTATTCTAAAAACATTTTAACTCAAAGTCATCATCATCGTGATTCTAGTGTTATTAGTCATTCAAGTTCTAATATCGCTCCCCCTCCTTCTTCCTCTTCTTTTTCTTCTACTTTTCTAAAACCTCTTTCTGATGCTCTTGCTTCTATGTCTGATTTATCAGAATATTTACCTTGATTGTTTTTTTTTTCTTTTTTTTTTTTAATTACTTTTTTTTAT
>JNCO01005837.1:0-13662 GCA_000785685.1 Uromyces viciae-fabae | reverse complement strand
AAATGGCGGGTTTCATCAAATTTAATGGCGGGTTTTAATGGCGGGTTTGGTCAACTTTGATACGCCCTAATAAGTATAGATGACGTCTCATCTAGAGGGTTTGTGAGGGTTTTCTTCTTATTTTCTTTATTAATAAAATAAAGATAGAAGGAGGTATTTTTTGCCCATACTTCTGCTGAGTGACTGGGGTTAGGTTTTACCAAGGAATCCAAATATGCCATAATATTTGTACTATTCTTTCTGCTTAATAATGTTTTCATTATTTTATTGTTTTATTAATATTTTTTAGTTATAAAAAATATTACCAATTTTTATTGTTGCTATTTGTTAGTTGGCTCTAACATAGTAGCCAGCTGATATTTGGGGCCCTTTGTGATTCCTCTTTTTTTTTGTTTTTATTATTTTTCATTTATTTTTTTAGGGGTCAAAAACCCCATGAATATTCTTGATAAATATTTTTTGGGGTTTTGAGACCCCCAAAATTGTTTTCCTTTTTTCAAAATTTGGAAAATACGCGGTTTTTAAAAAACTTTGTGCACATGGTGGAAACCGCGTGAGTTTGCGGGCTGACCATGTGAATTTAGAAATGCCCTGTTTTTATCTTTATTTTTCTTTTTTTTATTCTTATTTCTTTTTTTTCTTCTTCTTTTTTTCTTCTTTTTCTCTTTCTTTTTTTCTTCATGTTGATTCATGTGCTTTCATTTTTTTCTTTATTCTTTCTTTATCATTTCTTTATCTTTTATTTTTCTCCTTTTTGTTTAGCCAACACACGGCAATCCCAATTGCCGTGAGGTGGCTAAAACCTTAATTATTTAAGGTTTTAGCCATTACACGGTAATTGCCGTGTAAAAAAAAGACATGTAAACTGCAATCGCCGTGTAATGGCTAAAAAACACAGCAATTGCAGTGTCATGGCAAATTTTAGGCCAAAACACAGAATTTCCGTGGGAATTGCCGTGTTTTCGCCTAAAATTTGCCTTGAATTTACCGGGGGCCGGGAATTATTCAAAAATAAGTATGCAGGGAGCAAGGCTCACCATCAGAGGTTAGCATTGGGAGAATTCATGGACCTAGAATTCAAAGAAACCAAGGAGTTTGTTAAGAACATTTGTGGAGGAATCAGGAAAATATGTCCCACTGGATTATACATCAAAGAACAAGTATTAGCGCTATTCATTCTGAAGAAACTCCCAAAGGAATTTGAATTGTTAGTTAGAATTATCATTTTGGATAGCTTGGCTTTGAAAATTGAAGAAGTAATTGGAAAGATAAAGAGAGATAACTTACAGTTTAAGGTGAAGAAGACTGACAACATTGCCGTGACAGCAAACCAAGCACATGAGAAACCAATGACTTGCTACAACTGTGGCATAGACGGGCACTCCACCAAGCAATGCCAAAAGGAGTGGACCAACTATAAGTTCACCCCACCTAAGGCCAACATTGGAGAAGCTGAAAGAGAAAGTAAATCCGTTGCAATTCTGGGAAAGGTTATGGTTGAAGAATTTTCTAAGTACAAAAAGGATATGGACACTGTCAGCTATCTCAATGAGACACTCAACCTAAACCCGGATGACGACACCTTTGAATTCTATGAACCAATGGAGGAGGATGTCAATAACAAAGAAAAATAACACTACAATGCAATTTTGACCAAATTAGACATATTTGGAGACATCAGAGATATGGAAACCAAACCCTACAAAGGCAATATCATCTGCGCAATGACCGGAACAGTCGTCAGAAACACTGCTTTAGTAGGTACTAGCAATTCTGTCTTGTTGGAATCCGGGGCATCAGACCATATGGTTTTTGATAAAGCGGACTTTGAGAATTATAAAGAGATGTACAGGAAAGTAGGGATAGGGGAGGTAGGCCTTAGTGTAGATATTACTGGTAGGGGAGACATTACATTTTATTCAGATGATCTTGCTGTTACTTTTTGCAATGCATACCATGTCCCTTCATTGCCATATTGTCTAGTTTCATAAACAGCTTTGAGGAAAGAAGGTGCATAGATAATAAACACATCAGAAGAAGGTTTTCAAGTTCTAAAAAACAAAGAAATAGTAATGAAAGGTATTGTAAAAAATAAGTTACCATTTCTAAAACTCTCCAGGAAGGGGGCGACTTGGAACCTTACAATCTGTACAGAGCACCAAAAATTGGGGCATCAGGGCGACCAAACAGACTGAATAATTTGCAAGCTGGAAAAATTAACTTGTAGGCCATTCAGAAAAAAACAAGGAAGAACAATCACCTCAGGCAAAGAGGTTTCAGTAGACATTTTTGGACCTATAACACCAACATCACTAGGGGTGTTAGATGCTGTGATACCAGGGACTGTATGCCCTTTAGCTAAACACGCTGCAAGGTGTGGAAAAATAGTCATACAACTATTTCTTCCAAGGTTTGGTAGTTGAATATTTATATATTTTTATATAATTTTCAACAGAGGGGCCAGTATAACTAGTGTCGTTGGTCCCTCTGAGGAAATAAGGGGCCAGATCTCACTCGAGTGTGTTTTTAACCCTTTTGATTTGATATGCAACTTGTCTTTGGGGCCTGATTGTGATCAGGGGTGCTTATACCCAATATACCACAGAATGGTTTAAGTCCTAAGACTTTGAGATGAGTCGAAAGACTTACCTTAGGTCCAGATAACGAAGAAGAGTAGGTTTCTGAAGGCGTGGTTGACTGGGGAAGGCAGACTGGAGTTCAGAAAGGGATCCAGTGGGCGCAGTTGAAGGAGAAGAGGTCTTTAAGTGCTATCGAGTGACTGATATACTAGTGGTGTATGTAAGTAACTATATTTAGCTGATGAAGATGATTCTCGTGGATGAGAGGAAAAAAGGAGGGCTCCAATCTTTTCCAGTCCTCTTGGGGCGCTCTAATAGTATACAAATGTCCCACAGAATGTAGACTGCATTATGCAGGTAATTGAGCAATTCTGTGGGCAATGACAAATGTGAAAAGAAGATGATACATGATCTGTACTCGAGGGATTAATCCTTGGAAAAATGTCTTCCAAGGATGATATGTGTGATTTTTATTTATTGTTGTCAATTGAAATGACGGAGGTATGATTTTTTGAACTAAATATGGCATTTTTCCTATTCAATTTTGTTAAAATTATGACTGAAATTTTATGAAATATTTTTATTTTAATTTTTTATAAAGATTTTTTATAGTTTAATAATTTTAATAATTATATATTCAGAAGAATGGAATTAAGGAAGGGACAAGTGAGGACCACTTGGACTGACTCAAGGCAACGGAGTAAAAGAAAATGAAGAGCCAATAAATTTTTAATTACTATAAAAAATGGGTTTTAAACAGTGAGAAAAACAAACTAGAACCCAATATTTATTTTGGGGGCCTAATGTGGTTTCAACAGCTTAAAAAGAAATTAAAAAGAAAAAGAGAAGAAAAAAGAGAAGAAAAATAAAAAAGAAAATCTAGACAATTTTAATGAACAGGATTGAACAATTTTAATTCTAACAACATAGACTGTGGGGGCATTAATTCCACAGATGATATTCTTGAAAGTTTCAACGAGATGAAATAAAATCAGAACAAGAGAAGAAAAACTGTTGAGAACAAGGAGAACAAATGATTTAACTATTTAAATTAGACTGGCTCAAAGGGCTACTGCTATAGATTAAAGACTTTTCTTCCAAGACTACCTACTATTCTAACTTCAGACTAATTCAACTCACCGTATTTTTTTAGAAATTTAAGATTTAATAAAATAACTTGAAAAAATTAAAATGCTTAAGTAGAAAAAAAGACTTTGATTGAAGAGGCAAAACAATGAAATTCCAACAAATTGGTATTTGAAAAAATACTTTTCATCTTAATTTTCTTTTCCCATTGTTATTTTTTTTTTCCTCAAGGTAAAAATATCTTGTTTATCAAGGGAAAATAAAAGCTTCCTTAGTGTGGCATATTTAAATGACACTTCTATTTTTCAAAGGTCTGTGAGAGTATTATTACTTTGTCTTTTCTTGCTATTTCAAACAAAGCAGTTTTGGCCTGTCAGGGCCCACGGGAGCTTTCAGTTGAGTTACATAAGCCAAATTAACTCCCTTTCATTTGTCTAGGGGGATGATTAGGTAATCTCCCGCGTCATTTGACAGTATTGCCAATATGTCTTTAACTCCTAAAGTATACACAACACCTCATTTTTATGTATTAATATGTTTTAATACATATACATGAGTATAGGTGATGTCTCATCTGGAGGGTTTGCAGGGGTTTCCTGTAAGAGTTTAGAGTATTGATTCTTTATTGAAGTAATTTAATGACTAATAGGAGTAAAATAACATGAAAACAAATATTAAACAAAACAATTTTTAGTAACAAAATAGGAAACTTAGAATTAAGAATGAAATATTTTTATACCTGATATTTGAATATATGAAAACAATTAATTCTAGATTTAATCTTTTTTAGTTCAGAATTTTTCGGGTAATAAGGAAAAGCCTTTGAAATAATTGAAGAAAAATAGGTTTTAGAATCAATACTGAAAATATGATAACTTTATATAAGACTGATAACAAAAGAAAATAATTTCAAATGAAAAAGAAAACCATTTTTTTCACCTCCGATGATCCTTCACCTCTCTCCTCCTGAACAGCTAGATATATCTGAAGCCTTGTAGGTCTGTTGATTGATTTGTGGTTGAGTAGTGTGAATTTGAAGTTTAATGATTGTTTTTTATTATTTATTATTCGAGATTTTTATTTTTTAATTTTATCTCTCTTGCTTCTTCTTATCACAGCTGCCGCAGTCATAACTGCACTTTTGGTTATCCGCTAACACTCCTCCTTAACTACATGTGCAGATCCTGAAGTCCAGTTTTGCTTTTTGAATTTTTGTTGCACCCAGGGGCTTGGTCAACATATCAGCTAACATATCATGAGTTGATATTTGCTCTACTTGAATCACATTTTTATCTACCAGATATTTGACAAATTGATATTTAATTAACACATGACGAGAATTACTATTTATAATTCCTTCTTTTGTATAAATGACAGCCCCAGAATTTTCATTGTAGATAATTGGTGTCAGGTTGTGAGATAAAATACTTATCCAAAACAACCTACAAATAATAAATATTAGATATTAATATAAGAAATCTTGAATATCTTTTTTATTATAAAGAATTCATGAAATATTATTACATTTTCTGAATCCTCATCAAAAACTAACCTAGGTCATGTTAAGATTCAAGAATTCAGAACTTCAAGATTTTTATTCTTTTTCAGCCAGAGGGCTTAATTTTGAAAATTCAGGCCCAAACTCAACTTGGAATTTTTTTTTTTTCAATTTAATTTTTTTTATCTTCTAAAAAAAAACTCAGCCTCAGAACAAGAAGACAAACTAGATCAAGAACACAGAGAATAAGACACTGGTATTTTATTCAACTCATCTCAAATCAAAATCAAGACAAAATAAATCACTTAACTTTTATTTTTTATATTTTATTTTTTATTTTTATTTTTTATTTTTTTTATTAGTCTATTTTTAGAAAAATCAAAACTCAGCACACTTCAGCTTCAGTCCATATATTGGATCAAATACATTTCTTTCATTGGTATTTAATTATTCAAAAACACTCAAATATTATTTTAAAAATTAACTCATCTCATTTTATTTTATTTTTATTTTTATTATTTTAGTCAGATCAGTCATAAAACTTATTAGAGGATTTTTTATTATTTTATTTACGCTCAGAACTTGTCCTTTAGGTATCTTATCCTCTCTTCAATTATTTCTTCATTTTATTTTTTGTTCTTTATTTTTATTTGTTTATTATGACTGAAATCCAAACCTTTAGTTTCCAAGTTATTAGATTCACAGTCTCGACTGTCGATTCGGAAATATTACATCGTTAAAGCTTACAGGACACGTACACTGAACATATCGCTATAGTCTATCGGTCAAACAACTCATTGATTGGTCGATACCCAACCTTGTGTATCCTTTCTCTGTAACGACTTCAATTCCGACTAGTCGACCTACTTTGCTCGACTGTCGATTCGGAAATATTACATCGTTAAAGCTTACAGGACACGTACACTGAACATATCGCTATAGTCTATCGGTCAAACAACTCATTGATTGGTCGATACCCAACCTTGTGTATCCTTTCTCTGTAACGACTTCAATTCCGACTAGTCGACCTACTTTGTGTAACCCAAATCACAGACAGAGTCTCTTCCTGGAAACTACAGCCTAAGGACAGGTCTCTGACGTACTCCTCACTGGAAGCACTGGTCCTATAACTAGATACCAACGTCTATAAATATCTTAAACAAATATGACTGACTCAGAACATGTAAACAAAGCTATTCCTCCTCTTAACTCTGAAAATTTTCAACAATGGTTCTTCAGGATGGAAATATTTTTGAAACACAAAAACCTGTTAAAACACTGCCTAGAAGCTGATGAACAAGAACTGACTGGTGCTGCTGCTAACAATGTCAGAGAAAAGAAAACTGAAGCATGTCTTATTTTAATGAATCACCTCAGCCCTGAAGCATTTGATGCAGTAGTAAATCCAGACAACTCTAAGAATCCCAGCAAACTCTGGTTAAGCATCATGAACAGATATGCCTCTCAATCTTATAACAACGAAGCAAGAGTATGGCTTCAATTTATGAGAATGGAATGGACTGGAAGTCTTGATACATATATCAGTAATTGTAGAAAAATACTTAATGAAGTCTCTCTAATGGATCTTGGTGTACCTGAAAACATTTTATGCTACTCTATACTTGCTAAACTCCCCAGATCTATGTGGAACATTGTGGACTCTATGGTATTAAATGAAGAATTGGTGTCTTATCCAGAAACCACGTTAACTAAGCTTCAGGAGTTTGTTTTTGCTGAGGAAACTAGAAATGAAGTTGCTAAGAATAATGCTAAATAGAATCAAGAATCTGTAACTTCTCTGTACCAAGATAGAAACAATCAGAAAAGAAATTTTAGATCTAGAATTCAAAACAGATGCAGTAATGGAAAACATAATCCTGCTGCTCAACATACTGAAGACAAATGCTGGACTCTACAGCCTGAACTTAGACCCAAACACAATATTCAGACTCATAATACTGAAGTACCAACTACTCTGAACAATGTCAATCCATCTTTATTTTCTGTTACTGCTGAAGATGCTGTTTGTTTATCCAATGAATGCCTGTCTAATCAATCTAAATCTACTGTAGCTGACTCTGGAGCAACTCATCATATGGTAAACAACAAAAATTTTATTAAGCTAGACTCTCTTGTGAATTTAAAAATCACTACTAGCTCAAGGGATTGGTACTGCTATGTTGAAGGACAAATCTGGCAATAAAATTACGTTGAAAAATGCTCTCTATGTTCCTCATCTAAACAGAAATTTAATATCAATTCCTAGACTTTTTGAAAAATCATTAAATATTGAAAAAGAAAGCTCTGATCCAAATCATGCTATTATGACTATAGATAACAACTTTATTTTGAATACCAACCTAGAGAACAATTTGTTTGAACTTGACTCTGACTTCTTTGAAGAAATGAATTCTGTTTTCTCTTATTTATATTGTGAGACACACTCTGACTGGCATTCTAGACTTGGCCATCCTCACATCAATTATTTGAGAAGAATTCTTCCAAAAGAAAAAGATTTTGACTGTGAGATATGTAAAATAAGTAAAATGAAACAGTTACCTTTGAAGCACAAATTTAAAGAAGTCACTGAAGTTCTAGAAAAAATCCATATGGACGTGGTTGGACCATTTAAAACTCAATCCATCTCAGGAGCTTCTTATTTTCTCACAATAATAGACCAATTCTCTGGTTACAAAGTAGTTAGATTTCTAAAAAATGAGAGTCATGTTCTGGAACAAGTTAAAAATTTTAAAGTAGAAGCTGAGAATCAAACACAGAAGAAGATTAAAATAATTATTTATGACGGCGGAGGGGAGTTCAACAGCACTGAATTTAAAAATTTCTGCACTGAATTTGGCATCTTGCATCATTTTCCTCCGCCCTACACTCCTCAAAATAATGGTATGGCTGAAAGAGCGAATAAATGTATAATAGAAAAGGCTAGATGTATTCTTGTTCAATCCAAATTATCTGCAAAATGCTGGGCTGAGGCTGTCAATACAGCAGCTGATGTGTGCAATGTTTTACCGTCAAGATCTAGAAATTTTTCAATTCCATATGAGACGTGGTTTAACAGGAAATTTGACTATGACAGGCTAAAAGCATTTAGATGTCTGGTATATTATCTGAAAGTACAACAATTTAGAGACAGTAAACTAGCTCCCACAGCGGAAAAAGGAATTTTTCTAGGCTATGTTAATGACTTTTCAACGTACAAAATAATTAATATGAAAGGCTCTATTGTTTCAACAAGAGAAATTAAGTTCAAAGAAGATTATTTTCCTGGCTCCATAAAGAGCATTTTACAAAACAACTCAGATCATTTCTTACCTTTTGACAATCCAATTCAAATTCCTGAGAACAATAACAAGAATCTTAATGTAATTGACACTTCAGAAGAAAATGCGCTCACTGAAAGAAATTCTTTTACTCCAACAGTCAATCAGAATGATCAATCTGAAGAACCTGCTCTAGCTCCACGTGATATTTCCTCTATATTGAAGACTATCAATATTCTTAACTTTGATAGAAGGGGAAGACAAATCAATATTAACTTAGTTGAATCTGAATTCTCTGAACCAAAATATTATTATCAAGCAATTAATTCTTCTGAATCTGAGAAATGGCAACAAGCAATAATGTGGTCTTTAGAAGACCCTTGTATGATTTCACCAGAATTTTGTTCCATATTTTTAAGTAAGTGTGTTTGAACGTTTTTTTCTTACAAAAAAAACCAACAAATAAAATTCCATCAGCCATTCAAAATCTCAGCCCAAACTTCAACATAAACCTTTACTAACCAGTGGTAAGTTTTGGAAATTTGAAAGTGGGTATGCCATGTGTGGTTCAACTCTTGTTTCCCCACAAGGTAAGGAAGGGGTGGCAATTCAGGCAGTGTGGATCAATTGTTGATCCACCCACTGCAATTCTTTTGGCTATTTTTTTGGAACGGCCCCGTTCCGGGGGCTAAAAACCCCCGCACAATACCGTTCGGGGGCTAAACCTATTGTATACAATAGTTTAAGAGAGCGAAACTATTGTATACGATAGTTGGACTATAGTATACAATATTTTGACTATTGTATACGATATTTTGACTATCGTATACGATATTTTGACTATCGTATACGATATTTTGACTATCGTATACAATATTTTGACTATCGTATACGATACCGGGGTACCCAAAAATATCGTATACGATAGTTTTGGGCCTGGATTATTGTATACGGTAATTTCCCACCCGCTGGGAGGTTTCGCAGACCGTATACGGCAAAAATGGTGCGCCCGTTGTCGTATACGGTCATTTTTGGGGGCGCACGGTATCGTATACGATACTTATACAATAGGGTATCGTGGTTTTAGCGCCCCTCTTTTATTTTTATTTTTATTTCTATTTTTATTTTTATTTTATTTTATTTTATTTTTATTTTTAATTTTTTTGTGTTTTATTTTTATTTTATTTTATTTTATTTTATATTTATTTTTATTTTTATTTTGTTTTATTTAGATTTGATTTATTTCATTTTATTTATTTTTATTTTTTATTTCATTTTATTTTATTTTTATTTTTTATTTTTAGTTTTTTTTTATTTGATCTATTTTTATTTTATTTTTATTTTTATTTTGTTTTGTTTTTATTTTATTTATTTATTTTTTTGAAGTACAATTTGATTTCGCATTGCACACTTATGAATTACAACTGAATGTGAAATTATTTACACCAATTTATTTTAGTTTGAGTAATTCATTTAAAAAACCTTTTGTGGAAATGTGGAAAAAATTTCAAGAGAAGTGGAAAAAATTTAAGACAAGTGGGAACAAAAGGAAAGGCCATCATGACAGATTATTTTTGACAAAATTATTTTTGATTAGATAAAAATAAAAAAAAGAAAGGAAATGAGGAAGTACTCCTACTTTAAGTTATAGAAATAATATAAGAAAAATAAATAAAAAAAGTTAATTGTTTCGATGATTTTAAATATTGTGTGATTAATTTAGTTTTATTTTATTTGATTTTCTATTTATTTATTTTTCAAAATTGAATAAAGAAAAAGAAAGTTGCATGATTTTGCTTAAAATTTGAACGTTTTGATTCTTAAAAAAAAAATTTTGAGGAAGAAGAAGAAAAAATAAAATGAATAAATTGATGATTATTTTGATGATCTTGAATAAGATGTTATTATTTTGATTTCATTTTATTTTTAGTTGTGTTTTTTTTTATTTTAATGATCTTGTGCAATTTGTGATTGATTTGATGATTTTATTATATTATTATATTTTTTTTAAAAATGGAGAAGAGGGAGGAGAAGAAATAGAGGGAGAGTTAAAAAGTTTTTCTTTAGAGTGAGGATTAGTTGGCTAGTGTATAGTAGTTTTATTTCTGAGTGGGCATGCATTACTTGTGGTCTTGTGTCTGTATCTTAAATCATCATAGTCAATTTGATTTTCTTCATTTGAATTTTCTTTTTCACTATTACTACATCTAAAGCATATGATTGCATCTGCTTCAAACTCATTACAATCTTGTGTGTTGTGATTATCCCCACATTTAGAGCATAGTGGATCATTCTTGCAAAAATTTACTGTGTGGCCCACATCCAGGCAGTTGAAGCATTGAGTAGGAGCTTTGACGTAGTGGCCCCCCTACATGTAGTTGTACATAAAAAAGAGGCCTCCTCTTTCTATCTGATTAGAAATATTTTTTTCAGAAAATTAGATGACTAGGGTTCCGTGAGACTTTTTTTTTTATGGGGGCCTCTGAGCCTTTTTTTGTTGACGATGTCTTGTTCATTGAGGACATTTTCACTTAAATTTTTTTTTTTTTCTTTGTTTTGCATAATAAATAAATAGGTACAGAGTGAAGGAGGATAGGAAATGAAGTGGGTTTGGTAATTAAGGCAAGATCACTAAGGTGAGCCCACCTATGTTTATTTTATAAAAGCCAGATAGCTATCCTTTGGGTTTTCATGTAGAATTTGATGTTTCTGGAATGAAGCTTGACAGTGCCTCACACCGTTGGCTTGGTGCCTTCAATTAGATATGAGAACAACAAAAGGGTCTCATTGACTCAGATAAGTAATTTGAGCGGACGTCAACCCGGCAAGCAGAGTTGCTTCCTTAATCTTGCGGATTATAACATCTCCCAGTTGAAATTGGTTAATAAATTTGTTGTTTTTTAATTGAGTTTTTGATTTTTGATTTATTTTTCTTGAGGAGAGAAGTTGAGATAGAAATTGAGAATCAGCTGGGACAGGCTGGAAACAGTCTAAGGTGTGAGGTCTAGAGGAAAAAGTAGGAGACTGAATGATTTATTATTTCATGAGCTATGTCAGTCTTAAATAGTGAACAAGAGAGCCCGTGGCCATATCCAGAGGGGCTTAATAAAAACAAGTAAAATAAAAATAAACCAAGTTTATAAAATCAACTAAGTTGAAATAATAAAGTAATAAAAAAAATAAAGAAAATATAAAATATAAAGAAAATGATAAAACAACTAAGTTGATGATCATGACAAAGTCATGAATGATGAAAATAATATTTTTGATAATAAACATGACAAAGTCATGGAAAAGAACCATGACAAAGTCATGATTAACTAAAATGATAAAATCATAAAAAGATGACTAAGTCATTAAAAATATATATTTATGTAACAAAGTTACAGAGACGTGACAAGGTCATGAAAAACTAGGACTAAGTAGTTTTAAGATGATTAAATAATATTTAATTTAATTTTAATATGATAAGGGCAAACTCAAGTACCCCTAAATCCCAACAAAATTTATTTGCCAGCGGCAGCGGCATCAAGTTTAGGGTGTAAGACACATCCAAGGATGGCCTTGGATGTGTCGTTCATTGAGTAGTAGGTGGTGGGTAGATCCCAGGGGTCATTGGTGTGTAGCAAACACCACTTGATTAACCTAAACCACCCATTGCACGTTCTGGCGGGTTACCTTGCTCCAGCTCGACCGAGCGGCAAGCGACTGTCCAGCAAGAGAATTCATAAAATAGTTTTCCTGATATGGATGGAGAGATTCATGTTGGTTTTCATTTTGAGAGTTTTTGCTTTGTTGATTATTTTGGCTAGTATTTGCTATGTTTGAATTTTTTTTTAAATTTTCAATTTGATTGTTTAATTTTTCTATTTGTTCTGATAATTTGTTTAGATTTTCATCATTCTTTTTTTGTTGTATTTTTAATTTGTCTTTATTTTTCTTTTTCTCTTGTTCTTTTTCTGCTTTGATCATTTTATTAAAATTGAAAAAAAAAATGTTCTCTGTTCATTGTATTGATAAGTTTTGAGTGATCTTCAAATGAATATATATAAATTGTTTTTTGTTTTTTTTGAAATATTCTTGAGTAAATCAATGCTTGGGCAAGACATTCCAGCAGTTGATTCATTTTGAGAGGAGTTAGGAGTTGGACCCATCATGGGAGTATACATGATGGGTTGGAAAAAAAGAAGAAAAATTTCAAACAGTGAGTGGTGTAATTGAGTGGTGAAGATTGATTGGGATTTTTAAGGTTGAGTGTCAGGTTTTTCCTCCTTTTATTTTATTTTATTTTATTTATTTTTATTTTTATTTTTAATTATTTCATTTTATTTTATTATAATTTTTATTCTTATTTTATTTTATTTTGTATTTTTAGTTATTTTTTATTTTGTCTATTTTTATTTTATTTTTATTGATTTTTATTTATTTTTAGTTTGTTTTGTTTTATTTTTATGGTATATATGTTTTATTTTATTTTATTTATTTTTTTATCTTTATTTTTTATTTCATTTCTTCTATTTTATTTCATTTTATTCTAATTTATTTCTTTATTTTTATTTAGTTTACTTTTATTTTACTTTATTTTATTTTTATTTTGTTTTATTTTATGTTTATCTTATTTTTACTTTATTTTCATTTTTTATTTCATTTTATTTTATTTTGCTTGATTTTTTATGGGGCTGCCTAGGTCTATTGGTGATTGATTCTCTCTATCCAATGACAGTAGAGGTGAGCGGAGGAAGAGAGCAAAGTGGAAGATAGGGAAGGGGAAGATAGGGAAGGGGAAGATGGGGAAGTGGAAGATAGGGAAGTGCACTGGAAGATACATATAGGCTGACATCTAAATACAAGCTGTCTGGTACAAAAGTTGAACCACACTGCAATATCTATTGGGCCCATGGTGTGGGAGTTCTTATGGTAATCAAACCACATAACTCAAAATTTTTCAGATTATAGATAAAACAAAACAATGAAAATCAATTACAACTCAAATCAATAGCATAACCTAATATACATGGTACTTATATATATACTAGGGATCTTGGCGGCGCACATGCCACCAACCAGGACCTTACTCTTCTCACTTTACAAAGTAACAGGATTTATTCATGATTCCTCAGGATCTGATCCTGTCTGCAGAAAAAAACAATCATATATCATCAATCCAGGAAGGAACTTTGGCATAGCACAAATTTTGAATGGCTCTTTCTTCTTTCATGAT
>JNCO01005836.1:0-13669 GCA_000785685.1 Uromyces viciae-fabae | reverse complement strand
CTAGCAAGCCAATTGTGTATTTTCTAATAAGTTGGAAACTTAAGGATGATATTTCAGTCAGAAAAATAAAAAGAACAACAATATGAAACAAGAATGAAAAATAAAAAGAACAACAATGAGCGCTACCTCAAGGACAAGTTCTGATAAAATAAGATAGACTAAGAATTTTTAATATTTTTTATGACTGAAAATAACTAAGAAATAAGTTTAAATCTTGATGAGTTAATTTAGTTAATAATTTTTAAAATAATGAAAAAGATTAAAGATGAAATACCAATGGTTTAGATTAATTTGATCCAATGTATGGACTGGTGCTAGCTTTTGCTTTGATTATGATTAAGACTGAAAATTGAAAAATAAAAAATAAAAATAAAAATAAAGTTGAAAAGTTTTTTCTTTTAGTTTCTTGATGATTTGATTGAGTTGTTGAGAAAAATAAAATACCAGTGTCTTGAATCCAGAACTCTTTCACTCTTGTCTTCTTTATTTTGATCTTGTTGATTTTTAAGAAGATGAGAAAAAAAATAAAAAGAAAAAAAAATTTGAAGTATGATTAAGCCCACAATTTTCAGAGTTAGGCCCTCTGGCTGATAATTGTCTTGAATGTTGACACACCCCCATGCTTGATGCGGCTAGATCTGGAAGCCACTTAGTCATTGATGGTCTTGAGAGCTCTTGCTATTGAAATTCTCCCTACTGGTTTAGTCAAAAAATCTGCTAAATTCATCGTGGTTTTTTCATATTCAAGTTTTATTTTTCTCAATTTAATTTCATTTCTAATAAAGTGGAATTTCAATGACATGTGTTTTGTTTTAAAATTGTTATGATTTGATTCATTGTTAGCTAATTCTATTGCTCCTTGATTATCTTCAAAAATTGTTGTAAGAATTGAAAATTGAATATTAAAAATCTTGTTCAATAGTATATTTAGCCACAAGATTTCTTTTGTCACGTCACAAATTGCCTTATATTCAGCTTCAGTTGATGAGAGAGAAATTGTTGCTTGTTTCTTAGAGCGCCATGAGACTACATTATTGTTAAAAATAACTAAACAACCTGAGATTGATCTTCTACAGTCTGGACAATTGGCCCAATCTACGTCAGTATATGCTAGTAAAGAGTTCATGTTGGAAGATTTTTTTCTGATCTTGATTCCTAGATGCTTTGTGTGTTCCAAGTATTGAAAAATTTGTTTGGCTGTGTCACAATGATTAATGCCAGGATGAATCAAAACCTGAGATAAAGAGTTCACTGCGTAGGTTATGTCAGGTCTAGAAGTTTTACTTAAAAAATTCAGAGCTCCTACTATTGTTCTAAAATGAATATTCAGTTTCTTGAATTATTCTATTTGTTGTTTATTTGCTTTGATTAATTTTCCTTGAGGATTTAAAGGAGTCTTCTTTGGATATAAATCATTCCGTCTAAAGCACAATAACATGTTTTCAATGTAATTTCCTTGATTTATTAAAACTGCATCTTGTTGTTGCGTAATTTTCATTCCAAGTAAGAAAGCAGCTTCCCCTAAATCTTTGATTTGAAATTTTTCTTTCATTTGATTCTTGAATTCATCAGGATCTTTTGAGAAAATAGCTATATCATCTACGTGTAAGTACAAGAAAGTTCCTTGTCTCCAGAAGACACACGTCTCAGCTCCACATCTATGAAATCCAATGGAAAATAACCACTGAGACAGAGTTCTATGCAATGCTTGTGGTGCTTGTTTCAGACAATAAATTGCCTTCTTAAGTTTTAAAATTTGATTTTCTTTTACTTCAACACCAGGAGGAGCACGTAGAAAAATGTCTTCATCAAGTGTTGCATTCAGAAAAGTGCTCTTGATTTCAATTTGATGAAATTTTAAATTATTATCAAGTGCATAAGAAATCAAGACTCTAAGAGAAGTCAGTTTACCCGTGGTAGCAAAAGTAGTGTAATAATCTTTTCCTTCAATTGGTCTAAATCCTTGGACTCATAATCTAGCTTTATATTCAATTTCTTCATTCTCAGAATTTTTCTTAATTTTAGACACCCAAGTACAATTTATCAAATTCTCATTATTTTTGTTGTAAATCACCTCCCACACGTCATGATCCTTCATATTTTTCAGTTCTTTATCTATTGCTTGTTGCCATTTCTCAGACTCATTAGAATTGATTGCTTGATAATAGTATTTTGGTTCAGAAAATTCAGATTCAACAAGATTAATATTTATTTGCTTTCCTCTTCTGTCAACGTCAAGAATGTTGCTAGTTTTTATTTTTGATGAAATATCATGTGGAGCTAGAGCAGAATCTTCTGGTTGGTCAGTTTGAGCAATAATTTCAGATTCAAAATTTCTTTCAGAAGTCATATTTTCAGCGTCATTATTAGTCAAAATAGGGATCTGATTGGTCTTTTCAGTATCTTTAATTGCACTTTCAAAAGGTAGGAAAGGATCAAAATTGTTTTGAAGAATGCTTTTTATTGAACCAGGAAAATAGTCTTCTTTGAATTCAATTTCTCTAGTTGAAACAATTGTGCCTTGCATATTAATTATTTTGTACGTTGAAAAATTATTAACATACCCCAAGAAAATTCCTTTTTCCACCATGGGAGCTAGTTGACTATGTCTAAATTGTTGGACTTTCAAATAATAAACAAGACAGGCAAATGTTTTTAATTTTTTATAATCAAATTTTCTGTTGAGCCACATCTCATAAGGAATAATGAAATTTCTTGATCTAGAGGGTAATAAATTGCACACGTCAGTTGCTGTGTTTACTTCTTCAGCCCAGAATTTTTCTGAGAGTTTAGATTTAACAAGTAAAAATCTGGCCTTCTCTATGATAGATTTATTTGCTCTTTCAGCCATGCCATTCTTTTTTTGGAGTATAAGGCAGAGAAAAATGATAAATAATACCAGAATCAGGACAAAAATTCCTGAATTCAGTGCTATTAAACTCCCCTCCACCGTCATAAATAATTATATTAATTTTCTTTTGAGTCTGATTTTCTGATTCAATTTTCAAATTCTTCACTTTTTCAAGTACATCACTCTTGTTTCTGAGAAATTTAACTACTTTGTATCCAGATAATTGATCTATGATTTTGAGAAAATAAGAAGCACCTGAGATAGACTGGGTTTTAAAGGGTCCAACCACGTCCATGTGTATAGTCTCTAAAACTTCTTGCACTTCTTTGAATTTGTGCTTAAAAGGTAATTGTTTCATCTTACTTATTTTTCAGATCTCACAGTCACATTCTTTTTTTTTTCAGCCTATGTGATGCCTAGAGCCTTACTCTACTAGCTACACAAGGTGCAAGAAATATTTATACTCAAATTTTTAGAGAGTTTTTGTATTTTTTTACGGTTTTCAATTTTATTAGAAAAAATTGTAAGGAGTTATTTCCGTGTATGAGAAAGAGGCTAGAGGAAGTCAAGATTAAAAAGAAAGCTAGAGGCTAGGATTCAGAAGATTGGACTGAAGGTGTCAGCCTATGTGATGCCTAGAGCGTAACTATACTAGCTACACAATGTGCAAGAAATATTTATACTCGAATTTTTAGAGAGTGTTTGTATTTTTTTACGGTTTTCAATTTTATTAGAAAAAGTTGTAAGGAGTTATCCTTATAAAAAAGAATAGAAAAGAACAGGGGCCAGCTGTGCTGGGGTGCTTTAATGCCCTTTCTTTGTAGGGGCCTGCAAGCAGGGGTGCATTTATAAACCCTTTTGTTTGTAGGGGTTAGCTGGTCTGGGGTGCTTTCTGTAAACATTGCACAACTAAAAATTATATTTCTTATTAGTTTTAGCAATAATTCTCTCTCTTTTTTAACTTAAAATACAACAAAAATAAAAACAATAAAATATAAAATATAAAAGAAGATTAAAAATTCTGTCTTTACCTAAAAGGTGAAAATAAGTGCCAGATCATTTTAAGATAATTAAAATATAATAATTAATTTTTAATAATTTTAATGATTTTTAAGATAAATTTTAAGATATTTTAATTATTTAAAAATAAAAATTGATGAAACAATTTTTATTAAATTTTATGCTAATAATTTTATTAATAATAAAGTTGCTTTGTTGTGATAGAAAAATATTTTAGATGAAAATAATTTTTATTTATTTTTAAGAATAATTTTGTTTGAATAATTAAAATTATGTTTTGTCTGAGTTTTCTGAGTTTTTTTAATTATTTTATTATTTTTAATTAATTTGATATTATTTTGTTGATGATTGATTCAAATTGAGTATCTGCTAAGAAAGAGAGGTGGTCAATGATGTCATGTGATGTCATTGAGTTGTTTCAAATTAAAAACGGTCAATTACGTCATGACCGTTTAGAATTTTTAATTTTTAATTAATTTTTTATTTTTAAATTTAAATTATTAATTTATTTTTATTCAAAATAAATTTATTTTTATTTTTATTTCGAAATTAAAAACTTACCATTTTTAATTTATTTTTATTTTTATTTTATTTTATTTTTATTTTTTAATCCCTTTTTTGTACATAAAGTCTTTTTATATTTTTGTTGTCTGAGACTTTTGTAAAAGAGATTTTATTTTATTTTTAATAAAAATTAATTTTATTAATTTTTATTCTATAGTTCTTTTTCTTATTTTTATTAAAAAGAATAAAACAATGTTTCTGCTTACTTCTATCTATAAGCACCATTTTTCTCTTGCCTTGGCAAGGATAATTAGAGGTATTTTGACACTTTCATGCACAGTTTGGTAATATTAAGTGATATAAGAAGAAAATTAGAAATACTCACTATTTCTAAGTTCTTACTTACCACGAACTGAGATTATTTGTCACTAGTTGGAACAAGTAAGAGAGACGGTAGCTGAACTTTTAGACTGTAAGCTGGGCAGTATTTTGGTCACAGGTAAGTTACTGATTTTACTGATTTTCGACGTTGTATGTAAAAAAATATGTATGTAAAATATATATGTAAGCTATGTAAAGTGATGGGGGATGAGAGGACGAAAAGAGAGCTCTATTTATATCTTTTTCAATCCTCTTGGGGCGCTTTTATTAATATGTAAGTGTCTCACAGAATGTAGGCTGCATTATGCAGGTAATTGATCAATTCTGTGGGGAATGTGAAATGAAGATGTTACATGATCTGTACTCGAGGGATTTATCCTTGAAAATATGTCTTCCAAGGATGATCTTTATGATTTTTATTTATTTTTATCAATTGAACTAGTTGAGTTATGATTTTTTGAACTAAATGCGTCATTTTTACTATTCAATTGATATTTGAAAAAAATAATTTTCATATTGATTTTCTTTTCCCATGTCTATTTCTACTTTTCCTCGAGATAAAACTATCTTTTTTATCCAGGAAAAATATAAACTTCCTTAGTGTGACATCTTTTCATGACACTTCTATTTTTCAAAGGTCTGTGGGAGTGTAATTGTGTTGTTTTGTCTATTATTTCAGACAAAGCACTTTTGGCCCGTCAGGGCCCGCGGGACCTGTCAATTGGATTACATAAGCCAACTGAATTCCGCGTCATTGGTGTCAGGCGATGATTATGTCATCTTCCGCGTCATTTGACAGTATTGCCAATATGCATTTATCTCCTAAACTATACACAACACCTCAATTTTATGTATTAATTTGCCTTACTACATATAATTGAGTATATGTGACGTCTCATTTGGGGGGTTTAAGAGGGTTTACTTTTATTTTTCTTTTGATAATTAAATAAAAATAGAAGGAGTTGTTTTTAGCCCATACTTTTGCTGGGTGACTTGGGTTGTTTTTTCTCAAGGATTCTAAATATGCAATAATATTTTATGTTTGATGCTTCAATAAGGGACTATTGTATATTTATCTCCTTTTAAGATGGTTTTTATATATTTTTGATTTATTATTATTTGATTATGATTTTTTCATATATATTTTTATTTTACACATGTTGGCTTGCTCAACATTGTAGCAAGCTGACATTTTTCATCAG
This sequence comes from Uromyces viciae-fabae, assembly GCA_000785685.1. Taxonomy (NCBI): domain Eukaryota; kingdom Fungi; phylum Basidiomycota; class Pucciniomycetes; order Pucciniales; family Pucciniaceae; genus Uromyces; species Uromyces viciae-fabae. The sequence goes on along the minus strand of JNCO01005836.1, from coordinate 7,711 downwards.
GAAATATGCTTCTCAAGTAGTTGATATGTGTATGACCAAGTCTAGAATGCCAATCAGAATGTGTCTCACAAGATAAATAAGAGAAAATAGAATTCATTTCTTCAAAGCAATCAGATTCAAGTTCAAACAAATTATTTTCTAAGTCAATAATTAATATGAAATTGTTGTCTATATCAGAATTTTATTTTTCAATATTTAAAGATTTCTTGAATAGTCTTGGGATGGAGATCAAGTTTCTATTTAAATTTGGAACATAAAGAAAATTTTTCAACGTGATTTTGTTGCCAGATTTGTCTTTCAATAGAGCAGTTCCCATTCCTTGAGCATTAAGTTGATTAAGATCATCGCCAGTAGTAATTTTTAAATTGAAAGAAGACTCTAATTTAATTAATTTTTTATTATTCACCATGTGATGAGTTGCTCCAGAATCAGCTACAGTAGATTTATAAATACTAGACACACATTCATTAGACAAACAGACACCATCTTCATCAGTGACAGAAAATAAAGAAGGATTAACTGAGTTTAGAGTTGATTGGACTTCAGTGTTATGAGTTTGATTATTGGGCTTTGGTCTAAGTTCAGGATGAGCAGTCCAGCATTTTTTTTTCAGGGTGTTGTGCAGAAGGATTATGTTTACCATTACTACAAGCATTTGGATTTATATTTCTGAATTTTTTTTCTTAGTATTTCCATCTTTATATAGAGCAGTCACAGTTTCATTGTTTTCTTTAGTCTGAGTCTTAGTGATTTCATTTCTAGTTTCCTCAGCATAGACAAATTCCCGGAGCTTAGTCAACGTAGTTTCAGGGTAAGATACTAAATATTCATTCAAGACCATAGTGTACACAATGTTCCACATAGTTTTGGGAAGCTTAGCAATTAAAGAATAGCGTAGAATGTTTTCATGTACACCAAGATCCATAAGAGAAACTTCATTGAGTATTTTCCTACAGTTACTGATGTAAGTATCAAGACTTCCTGTCCATTCCATTCTCATAAATTTGTGCCAAACTCTTGCTTTGTTATTGTATGATTGAGAGGCATATCTATTCATAATACTTAACCATAATTTATTTGGATTCTTAGAGTTGTCTAAATTAACTGCTGCATCAAATGCTTCAGGGATTAAGTGATTCATTAAAATTAAGCATGCTTCAGTTTTCTTAGCTCTAGCAGTGTTGGCAGCAGCACCAGTGATTTCTTGATCTTCTGCTTCTAAACAGTATTTGAGTAAATTTTATGTTGTAAAAATATTTCAATTCTAAAGAACCATTGTTGAAAATTTTCTCCAGTGAGAGGAGGAATTGCTTTGTTTACAAGTTCTGAGTCAGTCATTTGGATCTATATGTGTATTCTTGTTGTAGTCTAGAGTGTTGTAGTTTTTTACGTCAGAGACCTGTCCTTATTACAAGTTTTCAGGAAGAGACTCTATCAGTTCTGTTTGTCAAAAATTGTGTTGACTAGTCGGATTTGAATTTGTTACACAGAAAGGATAAACACGGTTCAGTTGGAGTAACAAGTGGCTAGACCGATAGACTAAAGCAATATATTTCCTGAGTATATCCGATACAATTTAACCAATTAAGTTTCCAAATAGATAGTCAAGACCGTAAATCTAATAAGTTGGAAACTTAAGGATGATATTTCAGTCAGAAAAATCAAAAGAACAAAAATAAGAAACAAGAATGAAAAATAAGAAGAACATCAATGAGCGCTACCTTAAGGACAAGTTCTGATAAAATAAGATAGAATAAGAATTTTTAATATTTTTTATGACAAGAAATAAGTTTAAATCTTGATGAGTTAATTTAATTAATAATTATTAAAATAATGAAAAAGATTAGAGATGAAATACCAATGGTTTAGATTAATTTGATCCAATTTATGGACTGGTGCTAGCTTTTGCTTTGATTCTGATTAAGACTGAAAATTGAAAAATAAAAAATAAAAATAAAAAATAAAAATAAAAATAAAAATAAAAATGAAAAGTTTTTTCTTTTAGTTTCTTGATGATTTGATTGAGTTGTTGAGAAAAATAAAATACCAGTGTCTTGAATCCAGAACTCTTTCACTCTTGTCTTCTTTATTTTGATCTTGTTGATTTTTAAGAAGAAAAAAAATAAAAATAAAAAAAATTTTGAAGTATGATTAAGCCCAAAATTTTTGGAGTTAGGCCCTCTGGCTGATAATTGTCTTGAATGTTGACACACCCCCATGCTTGATGCGGCTAGATCTGGAAGCCACTTAGTCATTGATGGTCTTGAGAGCTCTTGCTATTGAAATTCTCCCTACTGGCTTGTTGACATATTCAGATCTTCACATAATCTTGAATGTGAAACAGCATCGTGAAGATCAGTGGTTCTTTGGATGCATGCCATGATTGAGTGCATTAATGTTGGATCATGATGATTGGAAATGACACGGGCAGTGATTTCATCGGCCCTGATCAACTCATCGTTTTCAGAACGGCATTCAATGATCATGTTGTGTAAGATCACACAACATATCATCAGATTCTTCATGTCTTCAATTTCTCATAATCAACATGGTTGACATATAATCCTCCATGGTGCTTGCAAAACACCAAATGCATGTTTGATATATTTTTGTGCAGCCTCCTGAAGCATTGAAAAAATTTTGCTTGCATTGTCTTGTGGGTTGGATATTGATTTGACAAGAGTGAACCAAGATGGACAAATTGAATCGGCTAGATAGTATCCTTGGGTGTATTGATTGTTGTTAATGGTGAAATTTATGTTAAAATTGGTACCAGAAAGCAACACATCAAATAGCGGACTTTGGTGAAGGATGTTGATGTCATTCAAGGCCCCTGGAGAACCAAAGAAGCAGTACCAGAACCACAAATCAAATCCGGCAACTGCTTCAAGCACCATGGTTGTTGTTTTTTATTTTCCTCGAAAAAGGCCTGCCCACCCCTGTGGGAAGTTCTTCCACACCCAGTGCATGCCATCAATGGATCCCAAACAACCAGGGAAGTCATGTTCTTCATATGCGCCAATAATTTGAATTATATCTTCTTCATTTGGACGGCGCAGATATTTGTCCTTGTATAGGGTGATGATATTTTGAATAAAATGCTTCAGTGTCTTGATGGCTTTTGTTTGCCAATCCTAACATATTTGTCAGTGCTATCAGCAGCGCTCCCGTAAGCCAACTGGCGTAAAGCTGAGGTTATCTTTTGGTAGGGTGATAAGCCAATCTGACCGCAACAGTCCTGAAAGAAATAATTTAATCCAGAAATCATAGTGAAAGCACCATTGAAGATAGAGCAAAAAAAACTCACAGCCTTCAAAATCCAGTAACAATTATTTTGCTGAAAATCATCACATATCCTGCCGAAAAGATTGCGGCTCATTCAAAACCTGCGTTCAAATATCCATTTATTGTAAGTTGGATTGTGAGAAAAATAGTCTTTGTATAGTTGAAGATGGCCATCAGTACGATTCCTTGAGATGACTTTTCTGTTGCAAATTGGTGCTGAAGTGGATGCTTGGGTAGCTGAACCAAGTATGAAAGTTTGTAAAAAAAATCCTTCCTCTTCCATTTCAATAATGTGGTCAAGATAATTCATTGTTGGCATGCTGGATTTTTGAGACTTGGTGTGATGGTGATTTTGAGTTGGAGTGATGGGTGGTGGCTGAGGTACCAAGGGGATAGAGAAATGTACGAGTGTGGACCATTGAATTTGATTAAGAAATTCCAAGGTTACCAACAAGTTACAGACCCATGATTGGGAAAGTTTTCTTTGAAGTAACTGAGGAGGTCCATGCGCCTCTCTAACTTGCACTTATTTAATGAAAAGTTTACTGAGAAACTGTGGATGCTCTTATGGTGTTTCAAGTTTGTTTGGGCAAATGCCCCAGTCCCGCCAGGCACAGTGCCAGGGGGGCTCGCTTTTGTGCCAAGGGGGCTTGATTGGTCCTGGACAAGCAGCGGATCTTGGCACTTTCCAAGTGCTGCGTGGCCAAGCCCAAGCTCTGGGCCAATATTCAATACTCAATCATTCACCAGTCAACACCCAGCATATAAAAAAAAAACTAATAGTAATGATAAGTAAAGAAGCCTATTAGAATCCAGCATAGCAATTACAAATAATCCAAAGATTTAATTTCAAAGTAGAAATTAACCTTTTTGAAATTTGGCCCAATACCCCCAACATCAGTTTTGGTAGTTTTGGTACACTTGGGCACAACCAACCCCAACTTTGGAATGTGCCAAGTGGTGGTTGGCATTGTGCAAAGTTAAATTTAGAATTGGCCAAGTGGGCTTTACCGTTGGTCAAGTGCACTTGGATTTTTCTGCCTAACTTGGGTATGTGCCCAAACAAACTTGAAACACCACAGATGTCAGATCCAATAGACCTGGAGATTGAGGCCACTTAAAAAAGAGCCAGTGAGCTCCTTGACAAACTGCAAGAATTCAAAAAAAAAAAAAAAATCTCAACATAAAGCCATCAAGAAGGCAAAAGAAATCCTTGAGATCAATCATACATTTTAGAACAATTTACACATAAGGAATTCAAAACTAATGTGATCATATAGCCTGAGGTCCAAGAGTATTTGTGAAAATGTTGTCCAGAATGGCATGAGTATTTCCAATGCAATGGAGATCTTCAATTTATCATGTTTTCAGATCCAACAGATCAAGATATAAGATCTAAATTTTGTGGAGATAAACAAAAAAAGACCAGGAAAATTTACTGAAAAAATGAAGACTGTATTTCTAATGAAACTTGACCAAAAATTAACAACAACACTTTCTGAGGTAGACCAATTCATCATAGATCAATTTGAGCTCAAGGTTTCCACCCAGGCTATTAGAAATCTGATTCATGATATGGAAATATCATGGAAACAGCACTACAGAAAAAAGTCAAGCAACTGGCTGAACTTTAAATGTGAGTTTCCTTTGTGCACAAAGGCAACTCACATGTCAAGTTCAGCCAGTTGCTCAATTTTTTTTTTAATGCAGCTTACTAATAAACCTGCAGCCTGGAACAAAGCAGATCTCATCCAGCAGCACACAAACTTTGTTAATCAATGTGGTTTGGAACTGGGGTGCATGGTTGTCTTTATGGATAAAGCTGGATTTGACCTTCACTCTGGTCAGGCATGATATTCTCCTTTGGGTGTGTATCCTAATTTTTTTCTTTTTTCCTTCTCTTTTTTTCAATTTTCTTATCTTCTTCTTTGGATTGATCAATTTAGGTCAAGCTGAAGTTTTGAGTCTACCACCAAATGCCTAGTAGATGACCCTGATAGGTGCCCTATTGGAAGAAGGATTTGTTTACCGTGAGATCCTCAATTCCAATGGCACTAATGCTAATTAAGGGATAGGTTCCTATGAGTTCTGTCTTGTTCTCGGAAGGCCTAGAGATTAAGTGATCATCATGGAAAATGCACCAATCCATCAGGGAGAGTGCTTTGAGGAGGTCGAAAGATTAATAGATGAATCAAAATCCATCAAGATAGAGTTCTTCCCACCCTACTATCATTTCCTAAACTCAATTGAATACATTTTTCATTCAATAAATATTTTGTCCAATCAAAGGAGCCACCTAGTCAAGCTGCTTTTTCAATAATCAAACAGGGGATTGAAGGAGCAATCACCCAAGAAAAATCAAAACAAAAAAATCACATTTCCAGTGTCTCTACTGTCCCTGCGCTGACCTCCAAGAAATCACTGGTCCAGTCTTGTCCCACCCTTTGGATTAGATCTCCTCCCGCTTTTTTTGTTGCTTGAATATTCACAAAAAACATTTTCTATTTTGAAAAAAAAAACTAATATGAATGATAAGTAATGAAGACTAATAGAATCTATTGTAGAAATTAAAAATAATCCAAAAATTTAATTTTCAAGTAGAAATTAACAGATTTGGAATTTAGCCTGAGACCTGTGAGTTTTGGTGTACTTTGCACCTTTATTTGGCCTCGGCCAATTGGAGCTTGTGCACAGCCCACCCTAACTTTGGGGTGTGCCAAGGGGTGGTTGGCATTGTGCCAAGTTCACTTTAGAGTTGGCCAAGTGGGCTTTATCATTGTTCAAGCCCACTTGGCCATTTTTTTGCCTAACTTGGGTATGCACCCAAATGAACATGAAACACCATATGTGAATTGTAAGGAGCATAAATATTTTTATGCAAGCCATGTCATATCTAATTCCCACAATTTTTTTTTTTTTTTTTTGTTGAATTTATGAACAAAACGTTCTGAGGTAATTTTTTTATGATGATTTTGAATTATGTGATAATTTTTTTATTTGACTAAATTTTAGTTTTATGAGATTGATAAACATGGAATTTTTTGCTTTTTTTGCCATGGCAGATCAGAGACACCTCCAGAGTGCATGAGGAGACATTTTTGAAGATTTTTTGACTTAATACTCATAAGAAATTTAAGGGAGAAAAATTTTTGGAGCAGCTAAATGCTCTATTGGCTGAGTTTGGGCAAGAGGATTAAATTGAGAGTAGGATGGAGGTGATTCTTAGTCCCTGCTAAATATTGCATCAAGTGAATGAACACCCTCCAGTGTGTCATGCCTGGTCTCTCCAAGTGTTGAGAGAGTTGAGACACAGTGAACACAATATCTCAACGTGTGGCTACCGACAATCAGTTTATGGTGCCTATTGCTGATCTATATTCTTGTTTAGATGAAAAAAACTCGGCACTATCTTTTTTGGTAGCTTTGACTAGACGAGTGTGCGGAACCATTGGTGTTGAAACTGTCCAACAATTAGTGAGATTGAATTTTTGAAGCAGGGATTTGGTGTAGGTCTCCTGAGATAAGGGCAGAAAGTTGTCAAAGTGAGTTATCTTTTTATCTACATCATGACTGAAAATAATCATGTTTTCAACATACGCATGTACAAAACAGCTCCAGGTTGGATCCTGTGATATAAAAAGACATGGGTCCACCAAAGAAGGTTGAAAATTTATAGAGGTGGACAAACTGGTAAGCTCCCTGTGCCACACTCCTGGTGCCTTCTTCAAGCTGTAAATGGATTTCTTGAGCAGCAGGCAGCGTTTTTGAGGTATTGATAAGCCCATTGGTGCGCGCAAGTAAATGGTCTCATCAAGCAAACCATTCAGGAATGCATTTCTTGCATCCATTTGATGAATCTTCATTTTGTTGTTGATTCCAAGCGTCAGAATTGAACAAAGAGCCGCAGCCCTTCCGTTTGGAGAAAATTTTTCATGATAGTCAATCCCCTCAATCTGAGTGCTACCTTGTGCACACAGACGGGCTTTAAACTTTGTAAATATACCAACGGCATTGAACTTCTTGAAAAAGACCCACACTGTGCCCAAGAGATGCATGCTTGTCGGAGTCGGAATGATTTCCCACACAACAAGTCGTTTCATAGTGTCCAGCTCCACCTTGATGGTGTCAGACCATCTATCTGCATCCGCCGATGCCATTGCTTGCCTGTAGGATTTAGGTGTGTCTTTGTTAGGAGAAGCCAATGGTAATACTGCCATGGCAATAAAAGAATTTGGACAACTAAATTTTTTTATTTCTTTTAGTTATACGAAGAACATGACAATTTACAAGCTTAAAATTGTAGTAACATAAGAATTAGTGAGAGATTAATTTACCTAAAAGCAGATTGAGTGTTACTGCTTTTAATAAATTTCAAGAGTGTTTTACTCTTAGGATTGATACTGAATTTAAATGAAGTAGAGGATAT
>KN362381.1:800-13669 GCA_000785685.1 Uromyces viciae-fabae | reverse complement strand
AGTGGAAAACAGAAATTCAACCCCCTTGTAGGAGGAGCCCCTGCCCCCTTTCCCTTGGGCAGCAGAGGGCGCCAACACAATAATAGATGCGTTTTAGCTTCCAGGAACCTCTGGATTGATACTCCGCTCCGTCGCCGATGCGATTGGAAAATCTGACGTTTCCAAAGTTCGTTGTGTCGGCTTCACTCGGCTGGACATATGTGGTCTTTCGATTGGAGGGGAGTGTTTGCTTGTGTGTCTCACATAAAACCACGCTCAAGGAAGGCTTCATCGTGCAACGTCGGCAGGAAAAACTTTTATCATGTTATTCGGGGATTGATTGTGACTCTCGTTATGTTTACATCTATCAAATCATGAGTTTTGCACCACCGACACCCAAGCTAACGGGAATCGTCAGAGAAAAATGGGAATTTCCCTTGGCGATGAATGATAAATCTTACATTGTCCATATTATATTATAGTTTCCAAGACATGGTTGATTATCAATTTCTTACAAAAATTCATGAAAACAAGTAATAATAATAATATAAAGTTTAAAACGAAAACGAAAAAATTTATATCGAGAAACATTTTATCCTGTTTTTCAAGAAAAAAAAACGATCCAGGATTCAATGTGACATTAGGCCATGTCAAAACTCCAACTTGCCGGCGATCCAACCCGAGATGTGGTATCTAGGGTCAATTGGTCGTGCATTCTCTTTGCAATGCGCCAGCTAAAAAGAAGGGAGAGTCATTATATACAAAAGTATGCGATGCCACTCATGAATATTTAAAAAAAAACATAAGATTTGGTCACTCACCCAGCGCATAGTGGGTCTTCCATGTGGACAAGCCTGTTATTTAAGTAATATTAGCACACAGAAAACTCCGATCACAAAATAGTCAATATTACCCAAGGTTGATCCATGGTTCCCATCTGCTTGACAATTTGAGACATTTTTTTCGCAGTTAATCCGTCACCAATCATTGTGCTCATGCGGCAAGCTCTCGAAGCCATGATTCTTCTCGTCTTGCTCGGTCTGACAACCTCATTTGATCCCCTTTGGTCGATCAAATGCAACAACTCTTCCAAATCTGATTGCGAAATTCCCGCATTAGCATTCTTCTTTCCCTCTGAGATGGGACTCGATAGCCCTCACCGGAAATGTCCCAACTGGTATTCCCTGATACTGGCTGAGCCAATAATCGTATTCTTTGACCTACTTTCGCAGCTTCATCAATTTGAACACTGAATCCATTGAACTCTAACGTATCCAAATGATCCATGGCTGTAATTTCTTCAGCTACGGTTAAATCTAGCACTTTGGGGCTGAGGAGTAAGAGGGGTTTATGAGTCCCTACGCCCGTTGCACCTCCGGAAGGAATTTGAGAGCTTACATTAAAAGCCTTTGAGCAGTCAATTTGGTCTCTCTTTGCAATTTTTCAAAGTTAAACTTTTCGTCGCTAGCATGTTGATCGACGATAAATAAGTCATCTTCACAATTGTTCTGATCTCGTCGGCGGACTATAATGAATCCCAAGTTAAATTGTCCGACGATTTGCATATTCTCAAAGTCATTTTTCTGCACGTTTCGACTCAAAGTGGATTCTGCCTCGGCTTCACTCTGGTCCACACCGGCTCCTTGAAGGCTAGGACTACCGCAGCGATTCTTTTCTGTATCCTTCCTTACATGATTATGTTTAAAGGCTTCCCAAACTTTGATAATCTTTTCCAGATCGATGGATCCCTTGACAACCGCTGGATCTCTCGAAGGAATTATTTCCTTTTCGCGCACAACCCGGCGGGCGCGACTATTGCACGGTTGAAAATCTAAAGCAGTTAGATCTGTGGTATGGCTAGAGTGCTTTAAGCAATCATCGGAAGCAAGGATCTCGACCGTGTGGTCTATCTCATCACACGCTGTCGCGTCCTTGCTTTCTTCTAAAGGTTCTTGTGCTACTTGAGCATCAGATTCAGAATCTAGGGCTACTTGAGCATCAGATTCAGAATCTAATGCAGCTTCAGAAATGTGTATACCAAAATTATCAACTGATTCGTGCTCCGCGACGGCTTCCGAAAGTTGATCGATTTCTGATAACGGCTCATCTTCGTCTCCCTCACTATTTGGCGACAATTCGGGCTTGCTACGTCCACCTCGGATAAATTGTTGGATGTTGCTTCGCATGAGCTCCGAACTACTGAGTGCCTTTTTCTTGCGAGATGAGCCAGTTTTTGAGGGAGCAATGCTTGAACTTTTTTTGTTCCAACTCGCACATGATGTATCAAGGGTTTGTTGAACCAGCTTCCCCGCAGGGAGATCAGTCCTCAAGCGACTAGGAACCCAGTCTGGCTTGTCAAGTGAAGTTTCCGAGTTGACGGGAGTTTTGGACTTACTACTGTCGACTGCGGGAGTATTAGGATTAGAAAGGGAAATTTGTTGCGAGCTTTCACCTCCTTTATCTATACTTGAGGGAGAGACTAAGCTGGATGGTAGGGGACCGGGATTGCAACTTCCGATTTCATTGTCAATAGCTGTTTGTGACCCACCTGGTATAATTTCGCAGAGTGGGGGAGAAACTGCGGGCTTAAATAGAGCGATGTTGCTTGGAAGTGTATCGGGAGGAGCAGGCACGATGTTAGCATCTTGAGAAAGCGTTAGAATCCCGCTGAGTTTGGGTCTTTTGAGATTCGTTGCATTTGAGGTGTCATGGCAATCTTCGGTGCTTGGATCAACTTGATTGATTTCAGGAACTTGATCCGGCGATCGTACAGGAATATGCTTGCGTTTGGATGAGGTTGGTTGAATCAGAGTCATTTTTAGAGATGGCGTGTCAGGGGCGGAGGAGACTTGTGATACAGAAAAAGTTGACCGGAAAGGCTGACAGAAAGATTCGAGAGCTTCCTACTACCGAGAATCCATCGTCAGTCACAAAGTGAAAAGACGGGTTAGTCAAAATATTCGTGCCACACCCGTAAAGCTTCTAGTAAATTTCCTTCACTGTGAAGAAAGATAGACCGCTTATTGGGATCAATGTTGAGATCATAGGAATCCGGCGGCAGGATGAAGTTTGCCACTATAACTGGATATTGCGCCGTGTTAAACTGTTTGTATACTTCGTTGACACATTTAGAAATCTGTTTAAGACCGCGCGTGAAAGTTTTATTGGCTCAAATATATTACCAGCATTAGATAAAGGAAGGCAGATACTCAATTTACTTTGGAAGGATTGAAAGGTCTTCCATTGATATAGTAAAATTGGCGGTCAGGGGAGTTTCGACCTTGACCGTGCGCAGGGCGAGATATCAAACCCTTCAGAGTAACCGATGTGGTGAAGCTACAGAATTACCAATCCAATTTTAACTTTCAAGTAGAAATGTCACGATTTCGAGGAATAGCGTAGTAAATTTGGAGAGGAATTACTCTGCAGTAGTGTCATCAACGGGTGCTCCAAGCGCTCGTAGAACTGTACGATCTGGTTTAACTTGGAAGTCGAGATCAAGATCAATAACCAAGGTACAAGCTTTAGGGGTGAAGATATCTGAAAAATTCTGCTTGGTTCGACCATTGCACTTGGTCTGGAATTGAAAAGTCTTGCTTCTGCAGAATAGACATTTTACCAAGTCAGATCGAAGTCATTGATCGTTGGAGCATTACTGAGTCAGTACCCTTTGGATGGCTGGTTGGAGACGTTAAGACTTAGATTTGTAGATATGAGTCCATAAGCTTGAAGCAGGGTTTGAGCTTGAGAAAAGTGCTTTTTGTACTCTTTGGAAAACTGCTTGCGTCTGACGGGTAAATTGTGGAATAGAGATTGAACATTGACGGTTGTTCCTCTCTATCGTAGTTTTTAGGTTAGAGACAAGGCCACTCAGCGAATTGAGGTGGAAACGTTCACCGCAGGATGAAGCAGACAAGATGAAAGAGCGTGCCTACAGGGCGCGAGCAAAGCTTTTTTGAAATCACTTTTCCCATTTTATCAAATTCTAGGGCCCATCCTCTCGGTTCCGTTGCAGAAGTGGCGCTTTGAACTGTAACCTATTCAAACCAAAAGAGAAAGTCAAGTATAAGTCAAGCAAGCTTATAACGACTGCAATGACCGAGGTGAATCACTGACCTTTGCGAGAGCGCAGAGACTACTGAGGGCCTCCCCTCTAAACCCAAATGTTTTGACTTGAGCTAGATCATCGAAGGTGGAGAGCTTGGAAGTGTGATGATTTAAGCCTGTGAGGTGCATAACGTGACATAAGATGAATTGATTTGAAAACAAAATCACAGGAATTTCATTTCTTGTAGCATACCAACTGTTTCAAGGTCTTCTTCTCGTATGCCGCTACCGTTATCAGAAACCTCAAAAGACTCGAGCCCATAGTCTTTGAACTTGACGTCTTGAATAGAGCGAAGTTCATTCTTGGTTCATGATAGAGTAAAAGAGAGTTAACGAAACATTACGCACCAATCGCTGTTGCACCAGCATCCAAACTATTTTCAACTAATTCCTTAACTGCAGTCTGCAGGTCTACTACCACCTGACCAGAAGTAATTTTTTGTATTGACTTTGAATCGATTGCTACTCAACCAAGGCAGAATTGTGGATAAAAATTAGAATGTGAGATTCTTCATGTTGAGGATTAAAAATGAGGATAGATTGGTACATACCTCGTATGACTGCATCTTCAGGAGGAATCAAGCTAACTGAATTCGACATGATGAACACCAAAAATATTTAAATACACATCAGCACAGAGTGTGGGTCGGCCACTCGGCGCAATCCCCCGTGGGAGACGCGGGAGGAGAGAATTTCAAACGCGACGTGACTCAGTGAGGATGGATAAAAACTAATAAAAATTAATGGACCTTAATGGCTATAATAGCTATTATTGGATGAAAGAAGTTGATGCTTGAAGAAACCATTGCTTTCGAAATTAGATATCTTATAGTTTTGGATTTCCCTTCCATGAATCAATAAAAAAAAAATTCCGACAGACGATGCTCGAAGGCTCTCTGGCGTCTCTGAGCGCAAATTGATGGGAAGCGTGGGCAACCTGACATCACACAACATCATTCAATCAGCAAGATTGTCTACAAGTACAAGGGTCAATTTTCCGGAATGAGGGAGAAATTTTTCAGAGATGAAAGCGTTGCTGCCTGCCGGCATGATTTTTAGGGGTTTTTTTTGTGTTGTTCTTTTTCTCTTTTCCTGTTGACTGCGGTATGTGGAAGACGAGAAGAAAAATCTCAACTTCAGAACAGATATTCACATTTACGGCGTGGATATGATTCCTCGCTTTCAGTGATTTGCATTCTCGCGATTCAACAACCCAATTTAATCCTGGAATGATCTTCCGAACAGTTGAGTTGCTCATTTACTCATATGATGGATTGGCTCTGTAGTCATAACTATTTTCATTCTGTTCTTCATCCAATAGAGGACCATCATCATGATTGAATCTTACAAATAGCCTCTTCAGAATTCCACATTGAATAAGGTGTTCAATGATCACCATTCAGGCCAATACCAAGATACAAGCATTCATGTTTCTTTTCATGTCTTAGTTTTCTAGTAAAAATCCCTTTGCCAATTATAAGGATTTTCAAAATCCTTAAAAAATGAAAATAAAAATGAAAATCAAGCACAAAATATAGGAAAAATAATAGGTTACCTTTGCCACTCTTGTTCATGGATTGATTGGATAATTTGCTATCATAATGAATGATTGGATATCGCTATCCAAGCAGGATATAATAAGCTGACGGAAGGAATGCAACATTTCAAGCAATCGTTCTTCTTATGAATATCATCATGTTGAGCGGGGTTTCAGTGCATTGATGCTACAAATTATTTATCACGTTTTATACAAAAGCTCATAAGACTGAATAAATATCTCTCGAAATTTATTTCTTAGTTAATATATTGTAACAAAACTTATTTCATAGGTACCGGATTTTTTGAACCTAAAACCCAGCATTACTGAGGGTTGGTGAGCGCCTTGGTAGCATTGATGTCTCTTAACTTTTTCGTCCAACCTCCTCCTGATCTATGGTTTATGCTTTCAACTGCTGTAGCACCTGATTAAATTAGTCTTAAAATATGCTTTGATAATCTGGATGATTCAGTAAATCAAGAAATGGCGAGAGTAATAAAGAAATAGAATTGTGTTGGATGAATTTTTTCAATTTCAATCTACCGGCTGTGGCGTGAAGCGATTAAAGATCCAAATGAACATACCTAGGAAACAACCCTACAACTGAATTCTCCGACTGATTAAAGTGTTAAAAAGTTTTTCCTGATCCAGAGCTTATGCGCGATCTCCTAGTCAAAAGAGGGATTGATGTGCGGTATATACCCCAAAAGCACGTGGTGTCAACAGGGCTTTGGGTGCTACTGCTTCTGTGGCGAATGATGAGGACTCTGGACGAGTCTTGAGCTGATAAAACATAGTAGATGATCTCATCAAGAGGGCTCATCGGTTTGTTTGCACAGAGTTGAAAGTATAAAAAAGCTCAGCCAGGTTTAAGCCAGACTTACCGAGTCGATGTGAGTGGAAGCTACAAGCCAGCCGGAGCAGCTCTGGGAGGACCGTTCCAACTTCTTTGCCACAGAAAGAGACGCACATAAATAACGCTGTTCACAACACTGTTTCAAGGCCACACCACACTCTTGGCACCAGTTGTCTTGCATCTCCAACATTCCTAATTTTCACTCTTCCCCACGACCCTCAATCCACCTGGGTAATCGCGATAGGACAGGATCTTAACGAGCGCCCAGAGTAAACATATCCCCCAAGCCTGCTTCCTTCGAAAGAAGCACCTCCTCCCTGCACCTCTTGAAATTTTTCTGTGACGGCGAAATTTCAAGCTTCTTGTTTATTATTTACATCAAGCTTCATTAATTAATTGTCCTAACCATGCCTCGCTACGAGCAAAGCTCATCAAACGGGTACGTCTACGGATATGCCAAATCACTTGATTAGGAAGCGTTAAAATTAACTGACGCTTCGACATTTTGTTTCATTTTCCTTTGAAGGGCTAAGAAATCTTCGATATCTTCGTTCGTCAAACGTATTGTTGCGCCGAATTCATCCGCTTCTAGAAGTCAAGACTACCAAATGATCCCCCTGAGCGCGGAGGAGATCGCTGAGGCACAGAGACAAAGAGACATCAGGGCTGCTAAGGCGATCGCCGAGTGGAACAGACTGGATCGTGACCTCAGAAACGCTGGATTTTAAATTGATGATTGATAGATACTGTCACCAGCTGAAAATATCTCCCTACAATTTGTTTTCTACCCCCCTTATTTTTATGTTACCCTTAACTCCTAGATCAATGTGACTTTCTTACGCTTCCTGGTTCTCATTATTGTTCACGATAGAAAAAGAAAAGATATATTTGCTTTAATCCAAATTTTATTTTCAAAATAATGGCGCACGTCATTCGTTCTGTGCATAGCGTACTTGTATATACAAAATGAAAATATCCTTCTTCATATTTCAAAGAGATAATTAATAAGTTAGACCCCCAAACAAAGAGACTGCTTTTGATAAGATCAACATATTAAACCCAAAAAAAATTATTCCTTTGAGCCCACAGAGCATTCTTCAGTTTAACAATGTGATGGATAAATTTATGATAGCCCAATTCTTGTTTTCAACATGTATGTTGTTTTTTATTTTGATCTTTTTATTGTTTCTAGCTTACTATCTCTGTGGGTGTGACAATTTATTTCAACTTCAATCGTTCTGGAATAACATTAAAACATTTTGTTGAGACTACATGGTTTCAACAGCGGTGTGCTTCTGCTTCCGTAGCGAAGGAGGAGGCATTTTGAGGGAAAGCCATTTCAGAGGGAAAACATGTAATCTTATGAACAGGACCGGTCGATTTGCACAGATAGAGTTTCTGATAGTAAAGAGTGTTGCCAGAGGGTTAGAGCAGATGTGCAGTAGTAGGAAACCTAATTGTCATAGTATAAAAGTAGAATCACAACGTCTTGTATTTCCCTTTTTCTTCAGTCAATTATCATTTCCTTCTCTATACTCACCTAGTCTCTTGCTCTTGGGTCTGTCATTCAGTTAATTCAATTACTATAATTTCTTTTATTTCATCCTCATCACCTTCATGTCATTCTACTTGTCACTCAGCTTAGTCAGCGCGGTCCATCACTTTGTTTTTTCTACACTCCGCTTACTCTATAAGTGTAATAGGTTATGAGCCCAGGTTTGCCTTGAAATCAGCAATACCTCAAAAATTTTTTACCTACAATGTCCACTGACAACTCTGTTGATTTTTTGACTTCCAAATCATTGTTCTTTGGATACTGATTTGATTGAGATGCTTGATGAACAGAAGTATCTTGAGACATGATATTCAATTTTGCATAGCTATCTAACACATCTAAGACCGTTTCATAAGTTATCGGAGTCTTTGAAGAGGGACCCAAGGATATCGCACCAGTTTTGATTTCATTGAGCCAAGGGGGAATAATTGACAATAAATAATGACCAAGCAAAACCTCTTTGATAGTCGCATCAAGGGATTGAAGATTAGTGAGAGCATCCCAGTACTTGGCAATAAATGTGAAATTTATGATGTACTGAGAGAACACACAAGAGTGTGATTGAGCAAGGAGAAAGATACGATCGGAGATTTTTAGATGAAATAGATCTAAAATAATGATGTACAGTCAAACCCTTGAAACCGCATACCCCTCGGTGGAACAGATTTTATATGTGGTTTGGGGGGTTATGCAGTGGCAGAGGTATCTCCCTAACTGCATAGTTATTCACTCCAAAACCACATAGAATAATGTGGTTTTGGAGATTTTTAGTTTTTTTCTTGTTACTTTTTTTTTGGTTGAGAAATACCAGTCAATATTTTTTCATTGGGAAGAGATCATCGGTCAAATCTTGTCACAATAGAAGAGGCCATGCCATTAAGGTAAGTTTTTCCAAAAACAAAAACAAAATAAAGAAATTACAAAAGTTTTGTTAAACTAATGGTATATCATGCTTGAATCCAAAATTTTCTTTTAATATTGTTAGTAATCTTTGGAACCTTCTGAAAATAGGATTTGTTATTGGGTACAAATCTTGTCACAATAGAAGAGGCTATGCCATTAAGGTAAGTTTTTCCAAAAACAAAAACAAAATAAAGAAATTACAAAAGTTTTGTTAAACTAATGGTATATCATGCTTGAATCCAAAATTTTCTTTTAATATTGTTAGTAATCTTTGGAACCTTCTGAAAATAGGATTTGTTATTGGGTAGGGAAATTTTTTCTTCACATGACCCGGTGGCATTGTGTAAACTTGGCCTTTTTTCAATAGGGTGCACAAAGAGTGTGTTTCCCACGCAGGAAATATAGCAAAGGTCAGGGTTTTCCTTAAGAACCATGAGAAAATCTGCAAACATTGAAGGACAGGTTCCTGGTGACGGTAGTTGAGTTCTGATTTTTTTTTTTGGAGTATGAAGATGTATGTGGTTAGGTAGAAAATGTTCCTTATTTTTAGCTCAAATTTCCATGTGGTATCCCGTTATGCGGTAAGACTCCAATTTGCTGCGCACCAACCATGGTGGAATGAAATGATTATGCAATATGGGGGGTTATGCTGTTACACAAGTATGTGGTACCACGGGTTTGACTGTAGATGAGAATCGTATGAGAAAAGAAAAGGAATACAACTGGCTCAAGGAGCCTCTTTTATACCCTACTCTTGACCAATGGAAAACCCCCGAGTTTAGTCATTGTACCCACCGAATGACATCATCTCCCCATAAGCCTTGTACCAATCAACCGTCAATTCTCCATAACCTGTCCTGCTCATAAGCCATCATCACAGCTCATAAGCCATCATCACAATGAACAGTTGGATATTTTGGGGATCCAATTGAAGTGAGCACAAGTGATTCCAGGCCTTGAATAAGTTGGATTGCTTCTTTCAAGCTCCAAAGTCCTGAATGTTTGTCCACAGGTGGATGGGACATTCATCACCACCATTCTTTTTCAATCTACCAGAAACTGAGGAAGAAAGCCTCATAATTATCAGACCATGAGCATAGTTGAGTTTCAGTGCTAGATCTGAATTGGCAACCTCAACAAATTTCCCTTTCTTGTCTCTTGGCTGTTGTTCTCTTGTCTTTAATACTTGAAAAAAACCCTTGGCTTTGAAAACAGCCTTCATTTTTGCTTCTCAATCTATGAAATTTTTGGAGGTCAATTTGGGAATGTGGAATTTTTCTGATTGCATCATAGTTTGAATTTTACTGACAGTTAAGTTTTCCGGGGGAAAAGGGAACACAAGACTGTAAATCTGTTGAATTTGAGGATTCAAGGTTAAAAAAATAATTTTAAAGCAAGGAGAGGGACTTGAAAGAGGAGCTTGGGACGGATGTATTTAAAGAAAATTAGGGCTCAAAACTCAATGCTTTAATTTCATTCACAGCAAGCCACATATAAAGAAGAATAGGGAACGTGTCACATTTTACAAGACTAATAGGACTACCCAGGTGGCAATTTAGTATAGTTTGCACAATAAAATTCTTTTTCAGTTATTTAGATTGAATTTTTTTTGATTTTTGAAAATTAGGATCATCCAGCCAACTATCATTTCCTTTCATTTATGGCCAAGGATTATTTAGATTGTTCAGCATCATCATGTGTGTGGCAGATAATTTTTTTTTCCTCTGCATCTTGTGTGTGCACTAGTAATTGTGATAGCTTACAACTAAGAAAAATTGAGAGATGTGTGAGCAGTCACATGTGGCTGAATGAGGGTCTAAAATTTTTGGGAGAATTTCAAAAGGCAAATGAAATTATCACAAATATGCAGAATTCTCTAATAAATCAAAAAGTTAAAATATTGATTGTTGTTCAACTTCTTTTTTGTGAAATATTTTTACACTTCAAAACCAAAAACAAAGCTGTTAGCTTAAAAGTAAAAAAAAAAGCTAAGACTAACTGCAGTGTTAGCTAATAAACGCTATGGCTATGCTGGGATAACGCTAATTTTCATGCAGCTGACCCAACCCTGACTCACATTAAAAGTTTTCAAAGAAAAACTCAACGAGAAAATTTGTGATCCAACCTTCTCAGTTTAACTCATTCAAATCAAAACAGAATCTGCTTTAGTTGTCACAAGGAATTACTGTGAGAATGGAACTCACAACCTCAAATCCCAACATTGTGAAGACAAATGCTGGCAAATTCATCCTGATCTTAAACCAGCCTCCTCAAAATTAGGAAGTAGAAAATCAAAACACCAAGCAAAGAAAGATATTACTCAATATGAAGAGTCAAATGATAGTGCCAGCATCAAGACTAGTTCAACCACTTATGCAAGCTTTAACACACAAAAGGCATTCATTAAAAAATCCTCTGATCAAGTTCTTCTCAATAGATGTTTTTCCAATCACATTTTTCCAGATATCAAACTTTTTGAAAGCTACAAGCCCTTGAATTCAGCCGTAGAAATTTCCAATGGCTCCAGCATGAATATTAGTGGGTCAGGTATTGTTTGTTAAAATTATAGGCAACTAAAAGCAAATTTTTATTTCTTTGTTAGACAAATGACAATTTATTTTTATTTTATTTACATTGCTTTTATTTTACTTTAATTTATTTAATAATTTCTTATTTTATTATATTTAAAATGAAAGTGATAAATGAATTTTATTTACCTAAAAGCAAAACCAGTTTTATCCTGCTTCTGATTTTATTTATTTAATTGTTTGGGGTAATTATTTCTATTTAATTAAATTTTTATTAATTGTATCTTTTTATTTTATATTATTAAATTTTATATTTTGTTAATTTTTATTTATATTTTCATTTTAGTAATTAAAAATATTTCTGCCAATAATTATTTTAATAAGAGACTATTATGAAAAAAAAATGAAACTGATAGAAAAGAAATAGAACTGGGATTTCCAGAAATCTTCAATCATTATTTGAAATTAGATTTGCTTTGATTTTCTTTCTTCATTCAATATAAAAATTAAAAACCTATTTAAACAAAAATTGACATCACAAATTCAATTTCATTCTCTTATTTTCTTATTTTATTTTTTAATCTTAATTTTATTTTCAATTCTGTTTATCAAATTATTTATTTTTTTATTTTATTTTTCTTTTTTCTTTTTATTGTAAATAATATTTTATTATTTATTTTATTCTATTTTTAATCTTTTTCTAAATATGTTATTTTATCATTATAGTGAATTAAAGATAAATTACTCACAAGATTTTCTTGTTTTGTTTTGATTCATATTTTTAATATTGTAATTTTATGTTATTATTTCTATCTAAGAACATAAAGTAATTTCAAATGTTTGATTTGTTGATTCTAAGCCTTCCAGGATGGAAAGTATTTAAGTAACAAATAATATTGACTGAGGAGCTGGGGAACTATTTTTATTTAAAAGAAATATAAGGCTCAAAACTCTGTAATTTTTATTTCATCACAAAAGCCTAAAAATACTAAAGAGGAATAAATATGTCACAAGGTTGTGACATATTACAGAAAAGAAAAAGCTTCTCACAACTACACATGAGAAGAAGATTAGATGAGACACAACTACACATGAATCATCAATAAAAACTAAGAAAGTGACTAAGCCAACAACTACACATTGGCTAAGAACTTAACTAGCTAAATCCTTCCACAACTACACATGGAGAGGACTAGAAATAAAGATGTACCACAACTACACATGGTCTATCTATAAATAAATTTTAGATTAAGAGCAACTACACTAAATAATCTAAATAAACCTCTAAGACACACATCTATGAGATTAACTACTTAAAATTAATATAAAACTAAGAATTTTTATTTTTATTTTATGATATTTAAATGAATGAAAATGAAAAAGGATGGGAGTGGAAGAGAAAAA
>JNCO01005833.1:0-13672 GCA_000785685.1 Uromyces viciae-fabae | reverse complement strand
TTTAAAAAAAAAAAAAAAAAAAAATCAAGAATGACGCTCAAGCACCTGCTGGTTTACCACTTGATTGTTATGGTCCAGAATATTACAATTCACGTTCTGCGGAAGCTCGTAATTATCGGATTACGGTTCCCTCCACTCAAGTGGAGGCAAAATTGAACATAAATATGACATTGCATGGAGTTAACCACAAACTTAAACCAGGTAAGCCAAATGTTTACCATCCTCCTAAATGGAATCAACCACTAACCTTGTTATTACCTGCTCTCAGACCCTGTGGCGAAACCAGCACCAGTTGCAATCAAGACAGTAGTCATGACCAAGCCAGCCTAAGGAACCAGCCTGCCTGGCCGTCATAAGGTGAGCATTGGCAGTAACTGAAATTATACAAATACCAAGGACAGAACAATAGACTAATGAGTCTTGTTCCTCTCTTGCATCATTTATTTTCTCATCTTGCTACAAAAATCTCTGCAGCTATTGCCACTCGAGCTTCAATCATACCACTCAATAGCTTACAAATGTAAGTAGAAGTAATCAATTTAACCCTTCAACAATATACTGAAATCAGATTTAGTTTCTTATTAGATCCAAACAACTTAACCTTGAATCGAGCGAATCATATCGAATAAAGTCAAACATGACTTTGATTCCCAAGTACGCAGTCTTGTGTTGATACAGACACAAAGAATTCATTTCCTAGAAATGACTTAGATTCTTAGGTCTTTAGATACCACCCACATAAGTGGATAGCAAACCACCTGATCATACAACCAAACTATTCCTTGTGCAGTTCCTCAAAGTGGTACATTAGGAGACCTGCTCTTAGGAACTTTTTCTATTCTATGTTTCTATCTTCTTATCTGTTGTCATGAGAAGGATCAATGATCAAGGGATAGCGGTTGAAGCAATGTAACATGATAGCATTTTGATACACAAGTCATCCGCAGGTAAAGATTTTGATTTCCAACCAAGTCCATCATCAGCCGCCAATAAGTATTCAACCAGTGATAATATGTTACTGAATGCCCGAATGCCGCTTGAGCCTCTTGAACCGCAGGTTCTGCATCCGCTAAATTGGAGATGACTACTGATCAATTTTCAGCAATGTCTTTATTTTGCTGTTCAAGAGCAGCTTGAATTTGAATTGAAGCCTGTTTCTTGGTTTTGACCTCCGCTTGATCAGCAAGCATTTGATTTAGCTTGGCCTTCTCCAGTAATTGAGTACTTTTTATTGCTAGACTTTTTCTTGACTCTTCAACTTGTATTACTGTATCACACAATTTTTCCAAACCAATGATCTGTTGCCCTTCTAAATTATCTCTTTTTTCATTAAATAATTTGACGTAATTGTTAATAATCATACATTGACATATGAACTGCCAATGCATTAACTATTGTATTATCATCTGTAGGTTGTTGTTGCTGTTGTCGTTGTTGTTGATCTTCAACTGATGTGGGTTTTCTAGTCCATCTTAATATTGTTCTATTCACCGTATAATCATCACCTTCATTTAATTCTAAAATTGAATCTTTTAAATATCCTCCTTGAATTATTAATCCTATTAATTAGTTTATTTATCAATCAAAAAAAAAAAAAGAAGTTAGTTTAATAAACATGTCATGTGATTTCATCCAAGAAAAAAAAAACGAGGAAGTTTGCCTTCAAGTTTAAATCCATCCTTTTCAATTTCACTCAATGATTCATCTTCATAATCCAGGAATAATTTCAATTTTAATTCTTCTAATGAGATTTTAGTTTGATGAGAAATGAATTGTCTAGTAGCAGTTAAAAATCCATCTGGAGTAAAAGACAAAATAAAATAAAATCAATACTATTCTCCATTTGGCTATATATGTAAGTTATTTACCTCGGAAAAATAATAATCCTAAAGAAATCGATTCAGTAAAATTATTAGATTGGAAAATACGACTCAATTGTTGAATCCGACTGATGAATTTGGAGAACCACTGAGTAAGCGACATGTTGGGGTTGGCTTTATAGCGTTTCCAATGAGCGGGTATGATAGCTATCAATGGATACATAAAAAAAACGATCAGAAAAGATGAAACAAAAAATAAATTGAAATAATAAAATAAACAAACAAACCTTTAGTCATCTCACCAATCAAATTTCTTAAATGATTGGTTTGCTTGATTTCTCCATTACCAAATCCGATCAATTCAATTAAATCTTTTCTGATTATTGCTTAATAATTTTTTCCAAGATTTAATTCCCTATCAAAGAATTTAAACAATGTATCATTTGAATCATTCATCATTGCATCTAAACCAGGCAAGTTTTTGTTCAAGATTTTCAAGAATTCTTTTGCGGTGGTCTCCAAATGTCTCATCCAAGCTGGTTGATCGGAAGCAACAGCTGTCTTAGTTTGGTTTAATGCATCTCCTACCAATTCCTCTTCATCAGTCCGTCTCATCTTTAATAGACGCAATAGCGATTCAGAGCCTAAAGGATAATATCAATGATTTCGGTCAATCTTGAGTGCCAAAAATAAAAAGTAATAAGAAAATGACTATTGAATTGCAGCACTCACCCTGAGTGGTCAAGATTAAAGCTTCTGCATTGGGCGGAAGACTGAGCCAATGGATCAAGTGATAGCCTATGTTGAATGCGCTTGGATGGAAAAGTGTTTGGACAAAACTGGCCAGTAGTTTGGGGTCCCAATCAGAATCCACTCGACCTCCATATACCAGTTGTTTTAGTAAGACTTTTAACGCAGACCACAGGATGTGAGCAGGATCTATATTTGCTTTACCTTTGGCTGTGGCAGCCATCCATGAATCTATCATAGGCATAGCAGCTTCTAAATCTGAGTCATTGAACCTAAAGGGGGAATTAAATGATTATTAGCCACTTGTTCAGTCAAATATAAATAAGAAAAATTTAGCCATACTCATAAATCGTAGACCATCCAAGTGGACAATAACGTAAACTTTCTTGTACAACTGCATGAAACCAAGCAAGTAAGAAATAGAGCCGAGCTTTCTCGCTGGGTCCAGTCACCACTCAAGCTGGAGAAATAGACTTTGGAAAATCAACCAAATTAGCGCGAATACCTGGGTGAGGTTCTTTCATGATGACCATTGATTGTCTTAGAATATTGACAGGAATTGAAGGATTCGTTTCAATTGTCAAGAATAATCTTACACCTTTCGGACGAGGATTGAGAGCTTGAAGGTGTTTCTCCAATTGACTGAGCCAACTTGAAGCCAGATGAACATTCTTGAGTAAGACCCATGATCCAGTTTGGATTGCCGTGGCAATCGCTTGATCAGCTAATCCGTATCCTTCTTGAGAACCCATTGCAATAGAAACGTGTTGAGATTTTGTAGTGGTTACCAAGTTTTCAACTCAGTAACTGGCATCATAACCCGGTACTGAACAAAAACAGATCGGTGTTGAGGAGGTGATCTCAGTAGTGACCACTGATTTGAAATCATATGCCGACTCTGCTAAGATATCTGTTTTGAAAACCTCGCTGACGTAAATGCTAATTGCCGCAAGCATCCAATTGGGTCTCAAACATTTTAGCAATAATAATTGACGAATTGATACAATCGTGGCTGTAAATTAACACAGGCAGAAGTTAAATCCAAGCCATTTATATATATATATATATAATATATATGTGTGTGTGTGTGAAGAAGAAAACATAACAGAGCTTGCTATTTACCAGACGTTTCGGGCCAGACGTTAGAGACAACATTTTAACATAGCTAACATCAGATGATCTCAATGAAGTAATGTTCTTGAGGTTTGCTTAAAAGTTGCCACAAAGATATTGTTCAACAAAACAGCCAGTATTTCTTTTGGATGTTGAAAATTAGAGGGGTTAGGATTGTGTCATAAAACAAATTCAAATATATCTAAGAAAAATTAAGGTGCAAATTGATAAAAGTGATTGAGAATGTTGAGTCGCTCAAGTACGAAGAATATTGAACCTGATGCTTGAGCCGGAGGGAAATATTCAGCCGTAACCTGATTAACCTCTTGCATCACAATATCAGTTTCTTCTACTTTCTTTGCAACTTCAGCCGCCTCACGTTTTAAAGTCTCTAAAGCGCCTATGAATTGATCATCATCAAGAATGTTGCCAGTTGGTTTGCTAAGGCTTGTAAAAGAGATTTCATCAAGTGACGTAATCTAAGCTTAAATTCACCTTGTAATCTTATCAAATCTGTCCTTTTCTTGTCAGTAGTCAATTTGCTTGTCTGTCAATTTTTCTTCTTCTTCTGATATCAGTCAATCCGGAGATAATCGCCATGCTTCATGGGCCCAATTTCACACCAGTCCTTCTAACGACAAAGTCTCTAAAGGCTTGATGGATTGATAAATTCCTCGAACCCATCTTGGTAATTCTTGAGGGCTATAGATATTCAAGCCTTACGCAAAGAATACCCTCAGAGTTTTGACAGCCTTCAGGGGTTCGTCGGCGAGAGCAGCAACGGTTCCGGAATTAAGAGCAACACGGGCAGGAGCAGGTACAACTGACTCATTTGATGTTGTAGATGGGGTGTCAGCGAATTCATCTTTGCACTGGTAGTAGATTTTGGTCTGAATCCAGAGAAAAGGTCTAGAAAAAGCGTCATACAAAGTCAATAATCTTGAATGATATGTGAAAAATGAAAAAAAAAAAACAATGCAAATTGATAAGCAAGAAGCTCAACGATGATAATTTGTTGATAGATTTGCTCAGACTAAGCTTTTGAGATTTAAGAAGGCTCGGCCGTCAAATTTGGTATCTATTTATCAATAAGTAGTTCCAGGTTCATGTGGGCGGGATTCAACTTTTTAGAGAGATCAGCCTTGAATGGCATAACTCCAGCCCATAAATAGCGCGAGTGAGATGGTGCATCAACACCTGTCAGGGAAATTGAACTGATAAAAAGTAACAAATTGGGAAGGGCAGTCAATTGAAAAAGAATGAAATGGGCATTAGAAGACACGTGACAAGATTCAAGTTAATGAAAAATAGAAGAAATAAAAAAAGAGAAACCTACACAAATCCACGTTCCAAGATAAGAAATACATGCTTTAGCCCCCTGAGCAACGACTCCTTGTAATGTTCATCTATGATTCCAATTCAAATATTCTTTGACTTTCTCGAGAGAAAGTTTCCTGAAGTTGAGCGATATTGATTTTCTGAACTTTTAAGAAATTTAATATGTTTGAAAGAGTTGGTAATCCCTCATTTGAAATCTCTTACTTGGAGTTCCTAGAGCGAGCAGGTCTCCAATATTGATTTGGGGAACAGGCAGTTCCTCCTAATGAAAAAAAAGGAAAACGTTACTAAGAGCATAAAAAACAAACTGGAAATAAAATAAATGACATACACAACAAGAAAAAAGCATGGGAGTGTGAACCTCAAAAAAGAACGGATCTTCCAGTACTACTTCTTCATCATTTCCGTTTGATTTAAGACAGAAATATTGGTGGTGGAGTTCATAGTGACATTGTATTTAGGATGATCTTTGGACATGAATATAGCTTCAAAATCATTGAATCAGTCACTGGCAAAAATAGGTGGAGATTAAATTGGGAAGGGACCCAGCAAAGCTCGAAAACTGTTTAATAGGGGAAATTCAAAGAAAACATAAAACAAATTTACCTAGGTGGATAGTGGCAAGTTTACCTACATACCTTTTTACTGCGTAGTCACTTAATATATTGGTATCCTGAAAAAACAATCCTGATTTATGAGATTCATAGAAAATGATCATATTTATTACTCAACTGGGTTTTATTCATATTTAAAAGTAGAAAAAGTTTAAAAATTCAAAATTTATAAAAAAATTATTAATTATAATGAAAAAGGAAATTTTTGTAGATCAAATGTGCCTGTTTCAACAAATAAAAATTAAAAGTTAGAAAAAATTGTTTACCCAATAAATCAAAATCAGAAAAGAAACTAGGCTGCTTGTAAGTGCAGTGGAAAGACGTACAATATCTCCCAGCCCAACTACACAACCTGTTTCTGCAACAATATTAAATTTTCCGGGTGGGTTGATTAAAAGAGCTGCATGTCCTAGAATCCGACCACCTTCCACAACAATAACATTGTCAAATTTTGAATATAGAAAATCACAATTAAGTAAGGGATAGTTCCTGTATGGGTTGAGCTCCATGTCTTCCGGAGTAAGCTCAGCAAATAATTGGATTTGGAAGAATATATTATCTTCATGATGTGACAATCTAAATATTTTTTCAATCTGACTAAAAGGTATTGAATTTTCAGTCTTGACTTGCACCATAGAATTTCCCAAATGTTGTTCACAGACAGAATATCTCTTGTTATTAATGAATATGGCATCAAAGATTGAAACTTGCAATGTTAATTTTGTCACTTCATTATTATTTGCTTTACTACAATTCCACTTGCCCCAAACCCCTTGAATCAGCGGGAATTCAGTGGTGTGGTGATCAAGAAAGTTGAACCATCTGGAGTAGGTTTGGGTATCTAAGCATTGATTTTTGCTTAAAGGTTTGTGTGGTTTTTTAGGCCAATGAGATCAATTATCACTTCAGGGACCTTTTTGCTTTGTGTGACACTCTTGACTATTGATATGAATTGAGACTTTTGATTCCATTGCTTGCAAATGGTTTTGTTGAAGACACCTATAAAGTTTAAGGTTTCAGCTTATGAATTTAAAAAGTTCACGCTTTCAGCTTTTGACTTATAATTATGAGATGGAAAACATACGTAATGGATTGTTGGTAGCTATCTGGGCAAGCACTCTATTCAAACGCTCCTGGTTCCACAAAGCGGTTGCAGATGGGGGACCGAATTAGGAGATACACTCCGGGTAATGATGAGCAATGTGGAGATGAGGTTTTGAAACTTTGCCATTCCAAGCTTGAAGCAAAAGACTGCGATAATTAGTTAGAGTTTTTGAGAATAGATCCATGTGATGAAAAGATATTGAGCAAGATGTTAATATGTTAGAAATTGCAATTAAATCAGTTGTAGATTCCAAAAGAATTTTCTGGTCTTTATTCTGCGTCCCAAAAGTCCAAAGTGGTACTAGAGTTATGCGTAAGTAAACAAAGTAAAGAACAATCCATTCTGCTGCTTTGAGGCTGTTGCTTCCTGAAAATCCAATAGATTTGGGAACTCGTGAAATCCATGAAGGAAGCAATGTTTTTTCAATTGCAAGATGCAAATAATCAAGTTCCCAAGGTAACATTTGAGGGTTATTTTCTTCTACTTTCTTCTTTTCTTTTACAGATGGTTTGTGTTTATGGGACACTTTTGGTGGACTAGCATCGCTTGGAGTATTGGTGTCAATATTTTGCAATGACCCTTTGCCAAGACTGAGATCTAAAGACATTGATCTGTCACTTTCAGAGCTACAGATTGATAGGTTGATGCACTGATTGTGTGTTGTGGAAGGAAAAGAACTCTGACTTGAGGATGGACTGTCTAGATTATCAGTCTTGGTTCTACTGATGTGAGTTAGACTTTGGTGGAGATCAACATGTTCAGATAATTGATCTAAATTATCTTGAGCTTTTCTTCTTGGTCAAAGAGAGTAGGTGGAAGTTGACTGCTTTGGTTTTTTTATTTTTCTTGCAACTTGAGAATTGAAGTGCATCACCTCTGGTTCCTCTAAGGGTGGATTCTTTTGTTTTCTGGAGTGATTATTAGATTCAGATTGCATTGTGGGATCATGCTAGCTTTTTTCCTCAGGTCATGAGAATCCGGTTCTGAGGAGTGAGAAACAGAGCTGGATTGGGAAGCTGAACTTGATTGAGCAAGGGAACCTGAGCCTACATGTATCTCAAGAGCTGGTTTACGTTGAAATGGCTGTTCTAGGAGTTGAAAAACCAAATTGTTTCGTTGGATCTTCCAATTTTTGTGCTTCTGCATTTTGTTCTCTAGCTTCAACACAGCAGTTGTGATTGATAGATAATTTTGTGCATGATCTTTTAGGGTGCCAAGTATCAAGTTATGCATTACTTTGATTGAACAGAAATCAATAGGTCTCAAATAATCGAGTTGATTGAGGACACTGGAGCGAGCACCTTTTTCTTTGACGAATTCTACACGTTCGACTTGAGTTGTTAATTCTTCCCATTCAGACGCATGTCGGAGATGATCTTCATGTGTGTGAGGTAAAAATTTCTTTGAATCCAAGCAATTGATGTCTTTTTTCTGAAGTAGACAGTAACAGCAAAATAGTGTAGCACTGTGTGATGAAAAACCAGCTGCTTTTTGTATTGCTGGAAGGTCTGCAACAAGGGGAAATATGGCAGCCTTGATCATACGTCCTTCAGATTGTCGAAAAGTTCCATCAAACCAGATACCCTTCTGAAACAGTTTAAGTTCATCAACAAGTGGTTGAATTAGGTGATCGATCTGTTCAAGGCGAGGTTCACTTGGCCCTGGCATGACACCATATAAATATATATTCTCTTCGAGATATCGTTTGGATGGAGGCAGATTCAAGCATATTAGAACAATTGCACCGATAGTGGCAGACTTGCGCTGACTTTTATATGGATTGAACCAGTCAAGGTAAAGGCTGAAGACAAGATTTCCACTTTGGGAGGTATAGTTGACAAGAGGGTTGTTGTAATCGTTAAACGTGTTCCACACTGAACCATCCCATATATCAGACTTTGAATCATTGGGAGACCAAGGTTGAGTCTTATTAGCTGAAGCATCGAGATGGTCTTCAAAACCAGGTAGCCACAACATATGTGCAAGCCAATTTGATAGGGGCTGATGAGAAAAAGTCTTCAAAGCAGTCTTCTTATTTTTTGATTGTGAACGTTTGAAAATTTGTGCTCCACATTTGTCCTGAGATCCTTTGAGGACTGACTTGACATACATCTTACTCTCAGATAGAAATCTTGAAGTGCAATGATTCACAATTTGGTTATCATCATCTTCATTGGTTGAATAGAGGGCAAAACATTTGGGGAAGCAAATTGTGTGTCAAATTTCAGGTTGAAGATGAAGACGCTTCATTACTGTTGCAATGGTGCTGGGGATTTATTATTCAGAATCAGATTCATTTTTTTCTTCATAATTCAATTGCATTTTCAATTTTTCTTTTTCAATTCGTAGACATAGGTTGACAACTCGATCACTGATTCTGTCAAGTAGAGAGCTAGCAGCAGCTTGAAGCATGACTACAAGTTCATATTGATCAGTAAACTTGAAAACAGGGGTACACCAGCATAATGTTTCAAAAGTTGGTCTTGAGTTCAGTCTAACATCAGAATTGCTCAAAGGTTGATGTAATAATGATTGTGAAGAGGTCCCTGGTCTGTAAGCCGCTGTTGGCTAAAATGATGGCTGTTTTATGTCATTATTCATTTTTTCTCAACTATGAAAAATATTTTCACTTACATGGTTTATCTGTGGCTTTTTTTTTGATTTCTTGCTGGTGGTTTTTATAAGCTGAAGCTGATATCCGTACACCATCCTGTTTGCCCCCATTGAATTCATAATATCGTTCATTGCATTTAAGTTCTGTGCATGTACATGTGATATACTTGACGGGCATATTTCCTGGCAAAAACAATCAACTCAAGGCACAGTGGAGTCAGAAATGGAATCTAGAATCTTACCTCTTTGACAGTAGCGGGCTGATAGTCAAAAGGGGCTGAGAATGAGATAACAGGTGTATTGGATGGTTGAATGTGACGGGTTGTTATTAGTGTATTTGAGAAGTAGTGTTGGTTTCAACAGAAAAATTTTGTGATAGGCTGGCAACCAGGTTTCCCAAACCATTTCGTTATAAAAAAAAATCCTTATGAAAATCTTTTTTTTGCTTTCAATTTCACATTGTAATGAAAAGCGATTGTGATTCGAAATTGCGCTGTTGAAGTTGAATTGCATTGCAATTTGCTCCCAATGACAACACTGAACACCCATTTTCTAATGAAATAAAAAACAATGATTTGAAAAACATGAAATAAAAGATGTATTGGGAACAAAATCTTGATTAAAAAAGAAATAGGAATAGAAAAGAAAGGAAAATGTAAGCTTTTGGTGACAAATAATAATAATAAAGAAATAAAAAGAAAAAGAAAGATAAAACCAAAGAAATACCAAGGTGTGAATTCTTATTTGTAAAGAGTGATCTTGAACTTGAGTTAAGACTTGAGTTTGATTTCTGAGTTTGAAGACTTGTGAATATTGAGGTTGATTTCAAGACAGAAAAATCTAAGTTGAGTCTGGAGAGAGTTACAAAGGATTGAGCTTCTCAAAATAGAGTATCTAGAGCCAGTCAAGCTTGGAATTTCAATATTTCAACAAACTTAAGATGAAAAAATAGACCATAGCTTAATTAAATTTCTCAAACTTGGTTAAAAAAAAAGGCAAGATAAGACTGACCAGAATGACTTGATGCTTAGAATGATCTGATTGTGTGGATGAAATTTTTGGTTCAGAGGGCTGATAAACACTGGGAAGATGGCTAGTTGCACTTTAACTAAAGTGAGTGGTTTGTTGTTTGTTCCAAGTCCCACCAAGTCTATCACTCATAACACCCTCATCATCTCTAGAAGATGTAGAAGCTTGAAAAAGTTCAGGTTGATGAGCCAAGATGAATTGTATTTGTATTTTCATTCCGTGCGTGCAGCACTATGACCATCATGCTTCCACTCGGAAGAAAGTTTGCGGGCTTGACTGTATTTTTTCTCGGGCTAGCAATAGGCTTGAAGTATTTCTTGATTTGGAGTAAGAACATCTTAAACTGATGGGGTAGAATCAGGCCATGAACATCTGTTTCGCTGTTCCAGGGGTCAAGGTTGAGTTAGATTGCCGTTCTTTTATTGACAAAGTGCAACCATTAGATCGTCTAGAACACTTTTGTGGCATTCCTTTTGTTGATATCCTGGTTTAAATTTATTTTAGAATCACGCCGTCGTCTGTTGCTTTTGGGAAAAACAAAATTGAAAAAATGAAATTGATTCATCAGTTTGTATGATCAGACATTTAATGAATATGATCCAAAAAAAAAAAAATGAAAACAACGGAAACTGGTGTAAGTGTTTATAATGGATGTGGGCAGACCTTGGTATGCTGCGAGGGTTATTAGAAAGAATGACTAAAGAAGAAGAAAAGAAACAAATCTGGTGTACCTTTGGTTGATGCAAGAGTAAATCAAAATAAAGTCACTCACCGTTTTTACAATAAATTGGAAGTTTTGTAAGATAAGAATTGTAGATCAAAATGAGCGTACCTTCAGTTGATGCCGCCACCTCAGGCGCAGAATTGATGACTTTGGACGTTTTATAACCAATCAGCTTAACTTTGGTCAAATAAGAATGACTCAAATATTAAAAAAAATAAAAATCAGTTACTATATGGAATGAGAAAATAAAAAGAACAATGATAACATCTAATCAACGTACTGGTTGGAAGCCTATCAATATGTAAAGTTGGTTGGGTTCGGTCAATGTGAGACTCCAAAAATAAACAGCATTGAAAAAAAATATGAAAAAATATGAAAAAATATAAAAAAATATGAAAAAATTTAAAAAAATATAAAAAAATATGAAAAAATGTGACAAAAGATAAAAAAGTATAAAAAAATATATAAAAAAAAGTTCAAGATCACTCTCTACCTGGAGAAAACACTTCCTGGTATTTCTTCATTATTATTATTATTACTAGGGAGTCCGGCGGCGCATGCACCACCAAATTAGTATCACCAGATTTCCAGTGTAAATCAGTGGAGGAACTACTCTCTTTTGGTGTGAAAAAGGCTCATCCTACAACATCAATCCCTGGCTTTGGTCTGCAAATGGAGCCTTATCAACACCAAATTCATTGCCAAGAAAATCTCATCCAAAGAACCTGACAGCTCACAAATTTCTTAGGTCCCAACTTAATTAAAAAAAAGAATACATTTTTCACTCTTGAGTCACCATTGAAACTGCTGTTTTGATAACATCTTTGTTCACAACATTTAGTGTCAAGCTAGATCCAAAAGAGGAAGAAAGTAGGCCGTATGCTAAACCATTGTCATCTCTCACCCTTGATAATGCTACATATAGTTGACCGTGGCTGAATGGGGGAGAAGTTAGATAGAGACCCACTCGATCCAAGGTTTGTCCTTGAGATTTATTAATGGTCAATGCAAATGCTGGTGTGACAGGAAATTGATATCAAGAAAATGTTGCCCCATATCTATGATTGGCTTCATGCTTGAGTTTTATTTTTGGAATTAAAACTGTTTTTCCTCTTGATGGTCCTGACAAGACTAAAACCTTCAGGACATGTGGCTTAAAGTCAACCAATATTAGGCGGGTTCCATTGCAGAGACCTCCTTCCAAATTCAAGTTCCTTAATTGTTAAGTTAATGAGAAATTAACTTCTTCTTAACTGTTGAGCTACGCTACCAGTTAAGGGTAACTAGATATTGATAATAATAATAAACTGATAAAATATATTGCTTGTGGTAAAAAAAGAGAATGATATTGTATGTGTTGTAGAGGCGGAAAGATACAGGAAATACGATCTATTTATACAAAATGAGTCACCCATGCATGGGTGTGAATGAGTCCCTCAGATCCTCCTCTTCTCGAATAGCATTCAAGGAATGCTGGTTTTCCCTTAACTTTTCTTCTCACTTTCGTTTTTTCTCTTTTTGTTCTTTTGTGTGAAATGTACATTTGTACATTTCTCTTTCTCTTCCTTTTATTACTTGAATGCTCCACCGACCTTACTTTTGTGCGATGTATACTGATTTTTCCTATCGCCTTGATCTTGCTTTCTATCTCAATTGCGTTCTTGTCGATTAATCTCATTAAGTCTTCAGTATGCAAAGCCCCTTTAGTCAATTGGTCTGTGGACTCGTCTCTATGGTTAGTAATGAGCTTCTCTGCTCTTGCGGGTTTGATCCCGTCTGTTTGCATTAGGTTTGCTAGTTTAGCTATTGCCTCTGGTGATGCCAATACTTTTAGCATGTTTCGGATTTTAGGTGTTCTTGTGACAGAATCGTGACATGTTGTGATATCTTGGTGACATCTTGATTGACTCGTGCGTACACATGTAAGGTTAGCCTGAGCTACCTTCTCAACACACCCCCTTACGCTTGAGTCAATCAAGTCTTTAGCCAACATCCCCATTAACGACATGAACTTGAAGTGTTTTACTCGATCTAAGGCTTTGGTGAATATATCGGCAACCATGTCTTCTGTAGGTACGTATTCAAGCTTAATCTCCTTATTGTTTACAAGATCCTTGACGAAATCGTAATGTATCATAATATCTTTTGTTCTAGCGTGATATACTGGGTTTTTAGACAATTGGATGGCACTCTGATTATCAGAGTTTAGTATTGTTTTTTCTTCGACGGCTCCAAAAATATCAATGGTTAGTTTTCGTAACCAGCATGCCTCCTGTGCTGCTGATAGGTAAGCCCTGTACTCTGCTTCAGACAAAGAAATACTGACACCCCCTAGCTTTTTGCTTCTCCACGACACCAATCCTCCTGCTACCTGGAAAGAATATCCGTTGGTCGATTGGCTCTTATCATGACCAATGTTTTTCGTTCGGATCCTCCAAAAATTGAGAAAGTTTTCCAACTGCGTAGGTTATGTCCAGGCGTGTGCATTGCAATAAATAATTCAACGACCCGATGGCTGAGCGGTAATCTAAACCTCTTAGTTTGAAATCGGCTGCTTCCTGTTCTG